>JAEIIU010047011.1:0-54965 GCA_018874675.1 Drosophila baimaii
GGAGATGACTCATTCACTGCGTTGCAAACATCATGGCAAAACTATAATACCCTCTGCAAGGGTATAAAAACCAGAGCTCGTCAGTTTGGTTCTCATTTCATTAAAAGTTGGCTTAAAAGGGTATTAATCTAGGCCAAAGTGTGAGAGTAGACTTCGGTCTCTTGAAGCTGCTTGCTTTGCAAACAATTTTGAGCACTTTTATGTAATGTCTGTGCTCTATTGCTCTCCCTCGCTCGTGTACGCTAGGTTAAAGCTAGCAGCAACAACAACACTGAGTAGCCAAAGAGAGTTTGGTGCACCTAAGAGAGAGTACTCTGAGAGAGCTTTGAACTTTGTCCCTCCAAATACATTTAAGCCTGATCACAACAGAAGCAAAACAGCCGACACAACTCCGAGAGAGAGACTCTCTTAGCTAATTATGGCTCTCTTTCCGCGAAAGAAGTCAAGTGAGCAAAAAGATTGAGCACATTTTGCGAGCTCTGTAAAAAACACTTGGGAAGAAATCGTAGCATACTTTAAGGCACCACTTTAGTTGATTTCCAAACAATTTCTATTTCTGTGGCATTACTGAAATTCTCTCTTTCTCAACATTCCCTAATAATAATCCCAACAACATACCCTAAAAAACACTGGGTAAATTTTATAAAAAATGTTTCAACTCGAAGCGGCAACGTCTGAATGCGAATGCATATGGATGTGGTGGAGGGTTGGGTTGGGTTGGGTGTTCGTCGGGGTGTTGTGTTGTGGCTAAGTGTGCGTGCGTGTGTGTGTGACCCACATGGGTGCCGTGGCTGTGGCTGCGCCATTTGCCTCCGGGCGGTCTTTCGCGCTCCATAGGTGTCTCTCTGTGGAATCGGGATTGGGATTGGGATTGGGACTGGCAACCCAACTGGGGGCCGGGCTGCACCTTTGGCTCGCACTTCTCTTTTTCATTTGTTTAAAAAAAATGTGAAAAATTAAAAATATTGTACGCGTACACCACAGACAACAACAGAGCGGAGTGAGTGTGTGTGTGTGTGTGCTGCTCCTCTGTTTTCCCTTCATACTTTGCCGTGTTCCTTTTATGCATATTTCCCACAACACATTTTGGAGCCGAGGCATTCGGGCTTAAATCATCCAAAGGGGTGCCGCCTGGCTGCAGTGGGGGACTATAGCTGTAGTTAGTTCGCGGCCGAAGTTGGGCTTATCCCATCAACGGCATCGGAGGTGCCACACTCCAGCAGCAGCAGCAGCCACCCCATCTGTTGATTTATGTCCGGAGTTTGCGTTCATTTATCATTACAGTTGAAAGCATTGCCGCTTTGTTCCCGCCGTGTGCGCCTCCTTGCCTTTTTTATTATTGCACAATATGCACAGCAGCGGCGAAAGAATAATACTTTTAATATAGGCTATTTTTTTGCCGCTCTCGCAGGTGCTGCCAAATGTGGTGCTTATCAGTGCAATGCTTTTACCATTTACATTTTGAACAACTCCAATCTATGGAGTTGTTGGGGGGAGAAATATAAAAACAATTGTCACCTACATATATACATATATATATGGGGAGGTAGTTAAAAAAAAAACTGTTGAAGCTTTAAATAAATAAGGAGCAGAAGGTGGCTTTTAAAGCTTAAATTTTATATAGAAAACTCAGTTTCAACAGAAATAAATTCCCTTTTCCTTAATCCTTTCCTTTCCTTAATATATTTAGTATGGTAAATCATATTTTGATAAGTAAACCTAATTGGCATAAGTTTCGTTTATAAAAAGGCCTATAATTTGCCTTTAATTGGCATTTAAATTTGACTCATAGATGCATATATGCACTCAGTATAAAGCCTCTCCCTTCCCAACTTAGATCACCAAACCTACACTTTAACTCGACTTTAAAAATCGTATTTGCATTGTTAAATAATCATTTAGCTAGATGGCTTTGCTTCCACCTCGACGACGACCCCCCGCTTAATTAAGGTCCCTGTCCCTTTCCGGCAGGAATTTTTTAATTCCATAAAAACAAATACCAGGAGGAGCATTGGAGACAACTGTGTAAGGGCACACTGGGCCTCGAACAACGAACCAAACGAGCTCAAAAAGCGACCATCATCAGCAGTCGGTTGTGTTTGCGCAGTCGTGGGTAAAAAATTCAAAAACATAAACGGAAATTACCACAAAATAGAAACCGCAGAGCTCCAAGCCGACAGAACTGAACCAGAGCCAGCAGGACCCAAACCGAGACCGAAACCGAAACCGCTTTTGGTAGCACATGAACATGGACATCCTTTTTGGGGTGCAGTGTCCTTGCTGCCACGATTCGTTGTTGCTTCTGCTGTTGTTGTTGTTGTTATTTCGCCGCAATCTAGCAGGACAATCTTTTGATTAACATTCTTGGCTTTTTTTGGGGGGAAATTAGTTTTTATGTTTATTACCTGAACCATTAAAGGGCGCTGACAATGCTCCAAGCGAACACCAAATGGACTTGTACGGAAGGCCATATTCCGGAGAAACTGGCATTCCACTCCGTTCCCCCGACGATGACAGCGGATGTCATGAAGCGGAGCAGAAGAAACGATCCCAATCAATACTTTGCTCCTGGCTCCTGGCTCCTGGCCAGATGCCGAATGGCAGCCACTTAATTAATGCAAATGGCGGCCACTCGTTGATTTTAATTTAGATTAGAGACTTATTATGTAAATCGAAAATTGTGAAAGCGAACGAAACGAAACGAAACGAAAATGGAGAGAAATGCGAGAGCCTTCGCAGCCCTTGCGGACATCTTCAATTAAGCAATTAAATTCGGTGTCACAGACTTATCGAAGTCACCTGCCCAGCGTGTCATTATCAAATGTTATTCGAAATTAATAAATGTCAGGAAGAAGCCAGCCAGCACAAGCTGGAGTCCCAGGGCCAGCAGGCAAACACACAGTTCATTTCGACCGAAAGCTGACATTTTAATTAACTAATCATGCTGGCGAAAATGCACGTGTGCACGGCTTACTTTTGTGCCAGGTCGGTCGCTCACATAAATTGAATTTGGTCCTTTTCGGGGTAATCGCATTTTGGCAGTGAGTGTCCTGCTGCGATGGCGGCGGCGGCATGTCCTGGCCATCCTGCAACTGCTGCAGCTGCAGCTGCTGCAACTGGCAGTTGCTCCCTGCTAAGCCTGCCCCTTGGCCATTTTGACGGTGTTTTGTGTAGTAAATCAGTCGGCATTATTTGTCACATGCACAGGCTTACGGTCTGATAACGAATATTAATTTTGCACCTGACCAGAGGTAAGCAAGAATGTGAAATGAAAACTGCTGCCGGCAAACTTATTATGTCCTGCCTTCTGCCCTCGTCCCCCCATAATTCACCAGCTCATTGCCCCCAGTCGTAATAAATTCAGAACGAAGTCCTGTGACTTAAGCCCGGACGGTAATTAAATCAAAAGATGTCCAAACTGCTAATGGAAAACAAATATTTTCCATAATGGTTGCGAAAATGCTGGGTTTTTCGGTTATTAATGCCAGCCAGATGTCAGCATAGATGGTAGGGAAAGCTAGGGTCATTTATGGAATTTAATATGTACGAAAGTTATCCAATATCTTTGTGTTTTCAATGTAATTAATATCACTCCTAAGAAAGTACAGACTAAACATGTGTGTCTGATTAGATTCTTTATAGAACAGCTGCTTGTCTTCAATGTACTTAACATTACTCTTACTAAAATATAATTAATTTCTTTTTTATTTAAAATGTAAGCCTTCTTTAAGTACCACATTTTGGCAACATTTTTGCTGCTTTTAAGGAAACAAATCAATTTAGAAATAATACAATTCCTCCTTTTTTGTGTCGTATGGAAACCACAAATGAAAGTGATGGCCATTTCACACGTATCCAACTGTTTGTGGTTAGCCAAAAAAATGTGTATGCCCCCCGAAATAAATGGTAATTTCCAATATTGTATATTAATTAAGGCTCTGCCTTTGGCTGAGACACGGCTGTTGCATTGTGGTTGCTTCCAGGTACAATGAACTCCTTCCCAGAATGTTAGAAAATTTGATGCCAAGAAGTGCAATTAAATTTTTGCCTCAAATTGCACAAAATTGACATCGAAAATAAATTTCCTGCCAGCAGCAGAAACAAGGGAGACTGCAACTAAACATTTTTAACGACTCGCAGGACTTGAAGAAGTGTCGGCAGGAAGTGAGTCCTGCTTCGCCAGCTGTTCGGGGGGAGCTGCGGAGACTCTCCCTGCTCCGGTGTTAAAGTGCATTATATCCTGTGACCCGGGGCTGGGCTGCACCCCCTCCTTTGCGGGCTGCCAGGTGAAGTTAGTGCTACCTGAAGTTTTAGACCAAGTTGTCGGCAGGCGCTTCTCGTGTTGCCTAAACAGATTAAGCTCCCCCCCAACACATGTGCTCTGCAATTTTACGCGTTACCACCCAACCACGGAGCCATGGAACCACCGAACCGCCGCAAAAGCCCACCTCCGCATCCTGGCAGCCTGGCATCCTGGCCCGGGGGCTTCGCATAACCGCCGCATTAATTCCTAGTGCCAGACACCTTTCTCGTTAGCGGTTGCCCCAACTTATTTAATTTCACAGAGTCTCCGCCGCGGCGCCTCAACTTTGCTTGCTTTGAGTTTTGCGTGCGCGGAAAATGTGCACTTGCAGGAAAATCAAACCTGAAATTAAGCTATTGAAGGCGACGCACCATCACTCTTTGGGTGGAAAAGTTGTTGGGAATTCAAGGAATTGTATAAATATTGTTATTTATAATTTATAGAATATTCTAAAGTTATGACACACATTTTTTGTGTTTATGGCGATGGCAGTTATAAATTAATAAAAATCCAAGGAGAAAAAGTAGCTTAGCTTTAGAATAATTTAATTAAAACTAAATAAAACGTTAATTTAAAATTTTAAAATATATTTTAGACTGGGATTACCTTTTTCCCCAAGTGTGAAACTAAGCAAATGAGGAGGCCGGATGACGGAAAAGCGGAAAACCGGCAACCGATGTGGGTCAGGCGGTCCTCGGGCAAAGTTAAATAGCTTTAGTCTGTGTTTATTCAAATCCCAAATTGTCGACATCTTGTTTTCCCCGTATTTAATTATCGAATGCATCAGCAACAGTTGCCGCTTTACCAGTGCGACACTCCCGCCTCTTCACGTTCATCGCGACCCGCAGGCGATGCGGAGCTTTTCAGATTTTTCCCCAAATTTTCCGTGTATAATTTATGGTCTGCAAGGGATTTGCACGCGGCCTTAGTTAAGGCTAACGAATGCGCATACGTGCGCTCACGTAGCCGGCAAAGATAAGGGCACAAACTATGCTGGGATGGATATCGAGTGGAGGGCAGGCCAGGAGCATGTTAACAAGGGATTTTTGAGTCAGCCTTAAACGATGGAATTTAAGGCAGCATCAACTTGTTATTTGCATACAAAGTCGATTGATAAAAAAGATAAGGTGTGATTTATTCAAGAAGCTAATCCATTTTCATGTTCATAAGGGGAAAAGTATACAAAGTAAATATGTATAATAAAATAGGGATAACAACTTACCATTATCTGAATGGGTTAAGGTATATTTCTAATAAAAATCATACTTTATCTGCAGTTTTAGAAAATTGTTAGTAAATAAATAATAATTTTAAAAGAAATTCATCTTTCGTTTGCCTCTGATTTTGTTTTTAATTAATATACACTCCCAAAGAATTTTAAAAATAATATTTTAAGTACACAAACATTTGTTGTACTAATTTTTATAAACCAAAAACATTAACTACTTACACTAATTGAGCTTAGGTTAACTTGAATATTTTTTTTTACCCGAATCCGCTTATATTTTCTATCCCTTAAGCCGCTTATATTTAAATTAATTTGTTATATAAATTATGCAGCTTAATGAATTTCATCACATTACGGCAATTCCATTAAATTATTTAATGTTCATTACAACATTTACATAATTGAATTGCATGCAAAATGCCTGCCGGCCAGATTGCCCTCCACATGGTTGTGGATTTTTCAAATTCGATTTAGTGAGTCTTCTGGCATTTGTTGTAATAATTTTATACATTTCATGCAAAGCTGAACTTCCAGCAGAGGAGAGTAGAGTTCAAAAATTCCATTGTCGGATCAGAAAGGGCTTATGGCACACTAACTGCTTGGGGCATAATTAAACGCTGTGGAATTTCATTATAAAATTCGCAGACATTTGCCAGATGCCGGGCGTTTCACATTTCCACCGACTGCCTCTTCTTTTTTTTGTGAGGGGGAGAAACGGCCGTCAACTCCTTGAGGCTTTTCATTGAAACAAATTCGCTAGGTTATTTGCTCCCGCTGCTTTCGAATATTTTCTTTAAGTTTTATTATACTCTGAAAAGGGGTAAATCGAAATTCTTCAAATGTTTCTGATTTATTTGAAGCTCTTCTGCTAGTTTTCTATTTTTAAAAGTTTTCTATGTTTTCCTAAATTAAAATCTTTAAAGTGAGATATTTTTTAGAGTAGAAACTCCGCGGGCAGAGTATTCCAGCTTCGCCTTGAGAGGTCAGCCCTCTATTCTGTTACTTATATTGAAATTTGCTCGTTACGCGGTAATTCTACTTGCGAAGTCACTACGCCGTACACAAAATCCTGGACTTGCAGGATATGGGGTTTTCCCACTGTGCGACCCTTCGACCGAGTTGATTTTTCACAATTTCCGGTCAAGCGAGAGCTGCCCCGGCACCAAATGGCGGAAACGTAATTTGGCTCTTGGCCATTATTTTCGGTTCTGACCGCAGAGCCACAGCCCGGCAGCACCAGTGGCCGAGCCAGATCCCGCCGTGGATGGGGGCTAGAGCCTCATCATAATCGAAGCCACGGAATTGAAGTGCTGCGGCACAATGCGGTTTCCGCTGCCAGCTGATTGGCTTCCGTTTCCGCTAATTTTTGGGCAAAACTTGGCGCTGCTTTTCGGCCTTTTGCAGCTGCTGCCTTTGTCGCTGGCTGGCCGACGACGAGTTGTTATTGTTTTGAGCCGGACAGGCCTCAAAGGATCTGCTGTGCAGTTGATTAGGTTTGAAGCTCATTTCGCTGATAAAGTTCGGCTACCAGGGAAATCGAAGAGAAAATTGTTAATCGCTGGAAGATGGATCAAACAGGGATGGTGGCTTACTTCTATTGGTGTTCCCATCACTGTCGGTGCTTGTTTAACATAACTATGCATCTATATTTGGATTTTTCAATATAAAAGGTTATCCATATATTGAGAAAAATGCAATGGATAGTTGTAAACACAATAATCATACCGAAATGTATGCTGTTGCTGTAATATAGTTTTCGTTTCCGTTGTAGACTTAATTTATTTAAATGGAATGAATGCAATTCTTATATAACAAAGCCTTAAAAATTGTTTGGATTATAATATTGAAATATGGAATATGAATTTGTCAAGTTATAAAAGCAGAACCTGGTGGACATAGCTCTTAATAATATTATCTTTAAGAAGCACAATATTTATCATATACAAATATCGATTAATATATAGATTTCCAGTCCCTAGGTTGCGAATATTGAATGTTTTCTTCTGTGAATTTGATGGCCAAAAAGCAAATTATTGCCATAAGTCATATTTATTCCGATTCAGCGTTAAAATTAAAAAATATTAGAAATACATACGAAATTGTTACCCTATTCTTAAATATTACATTTGCCATAAGAAAATGTAAGCGCCATATGCAATAACTAAGTAAAAACTAACACATAAAAAGTAACGAATTAAATTTAATTATATTTTAGCTTAGCTATGATTTTTCTCATCTTTATTTTGTCTAAGAAAATATCATATAAAAATATCAATAATTATCGCGGCTTAGCTGTGACACATTAGTATATAAATATGTATTAGATTTCCCCAAAAAGTAATTTGAAGATACTTTTCTATCAGTTTCTTTTGGCTTTAAGGAGAACTACACATATGCCAGCGCTCGAAATAATGGCGCAAGAAAATCAGCGAGTGCAAGGCACTCTGAAAATACACCAGAAACCCCGCGGCTAGTAAAGCAATTCAAAATCCTTTTCGGTTCATCCGCATATCCTTCGTCGGATTCTTTTATTGCCCTGCATATTCGCCGTGTCTAAGCAACATCAAATATGCATTCGAGAAATGGAAGTTTAAAACCTTATTACTGGCCGGACCGAGCGGGGTGGGACCGAGCGGAGAAATATAAATATTTTATAGCGAAAATATTGCAGCTCGGACAGGGACAATGTATGCACAACTGACCCGGGTCCTGGCAAGGACACAGCTTGGACTTGGACCAAAAATCTAAATGCCTGCTCACAGCCAGCAGTGCTCTCGCCCGTCTTGCTCGTCCCTTTTTTTAAATTGTGTAACAAATTGTTCCCCGGGGACGAATTTGGATTAAGTAAAAAAGGGTTTATTTACGATGCCATACATAACGGTCGTCCCGGCTGTCCGACCGCCTTTCTTGGCCCTTTTTTTTATTACGTGCCCAATACTCAATTTGGCCATATTTAAATTCATCGTCTATTCCAGCCAGCCGGCGGCCATTCCGTAAGCACATGGAGGCGAGTCCAAGTGCGGATCCGAGCCAGGACGAGGCCGGCTCCCAGGAGTGGTCGGCAGATCTATTGAGTGGTTATTCGAATTGAACTTTGAGGTTAAATTCGCTTCATTTTTATGTTATTTATTATGCCCAAAGTTGGCCCCCAAGGCACTCGACTCTCTGTGTGTGTGTGTGGTGTGTGTGTGTGAGCTGAAAGTGTTGAAGTAAAATGAAATACAAGCCGTACATAGCCCGGAAAAAAACACGCTTGCAAAATGTTTAGGCCGAGATATAAATTTCGGCCAAAGGTAGGTAAAACTTATTTACACAAATTTCTGCCGCTCTTCTTGTTCCGTTGTTCTTGGCCAAACGGGCGCCGCCGGGTCGAACCGAAGGAGCTGCGGGGAAATTTACAAACAATTTAGTTGCGACGCGACGAGCTGGCATCTTGATAATATTTCGATTTATGCCCAGAATTTCTGTTTACCCCACTCGATTTGGACAGAGGCGTCGCGGCAGTGGGGGATTGTTTGTATATATTTTTAAGATATTTTTTAGAAGGATAATAGAGTCCATATTGCGCGAAAATGTATAGTGCTGGTTATGCATGCCATAGTTTTTATTATTCTTATTGGTGGGGATTTCAAAAATATTTGAAATATTCTTGGTATTTGAAATCCCTTGCAAAGCAGCCCAAAAATATGCTGTAAAATAAATGCTTCTGTGAGCCTTTTTTTGTATTTTCAAACCTCCAGAAACTATAATTAATTCCGTCAATATAAATTAAAATTAATAAAAAAAAATGTCGTACGTTTCATAAACGTTGTATCAGATTTATTCACAAAGAAAAAAATTAAATATTATCCTAAAGCTGAGAAAACATTCATTAAGTTAATATTACTTAAGGCAAAGCACTACTAAGTTTAATAATATTTTTGGACCACAAACTTGTATACTTAGAATGCACTTGTCTCTATGAAAAATCTTGCAAAAATGTCTTAAACTCTATAGTTTATTTTTTTCCGCGTGTAAAATAAAATTCTTTGTTTTTACTTGTCTCTGCAGAGAAAACTTTTCGGTTGAACTTTCATTTTTTTTTTTTGCGATGGCCCCGCCCACAAAACCAAACCAAACCGAACCAAACCCCAGGCCTGTCACACACGGTAAACTTCAAACTGTAACGAGTCGGAACTGATGTCACCTAAGCTGGCTGCCGAGGCTTTTGCGCTCAATTTGACAGACAGCAGTGGCTTGGATGATTGCGGATGAGCTCGTAACTAAGTTTGCAACCGAGACAACCGGTCCAGGCCCAGGATAGCCCTATCCTGATGGCCAGGAAACAGTCGAACGATTTTTGATGGATGCGAATGTAATCCACAACAATACTTGTCCCACAGATCAGAGCTAGATTATAAAATGTTCGAAAGTGCAAGGGATTATCCAGGGGATTATTGTTTATATTATAACATATAAATAAATATAATAAATATAACATATATATATAACATATTAATATAAGAGAAAGTTCAACTCTTGCTTGGGTTTTTTGTGGCAAAATTCAGTCGTAAACACTCTGTGGGGAATCACTGAAATAATCGCCTAAGAGTCATTCAATCGGCTCTGGGAAGTGATAATAAAAATCCCAGTATTTCTTCGTAAATCTACCTTGCTCTGAGTATTTAAAAGCATCTCAGCTCAGTCTTTCCCCAGCAATTGATCTGTTCAGTACTCGCAGTCATGGTGGGCTTTAAATTATTTTTAATCTTAGTCATCAACATTTTGGCTTGCACAAATGCGGAAAAAGTTTGTGAAATATCAACAATATGCGGCAATGCGGCATCTATACGATCTCAGATGATTGCAGTGCGGTAATTATATAATATATTATGAAAAGATTCCACGAAATGGGTTAGAAAACAATACAAATTCTTATTATAAATATAAGAAACCAAAATATATTTATTAAGAAACTCTTAGTGTATTAAAAATGTTCAAAAAACCATCTGGCATCTGTAAATTACTTAATTAAATTAACTTAATTTCAATATTTAATTTCCAATCATTTTTAGCGTAGAGCAGGAACGCCATGGTGAACTATTGGATGACTTGACCCAGAAACTGGACTCCTGCCTATCCAAAACTGGCGTAGAGACAAAGCTGTATGGAAAGAGTTGCGCCGAACCTTCGGTTCTGACCCAGCACAGTGAAATCAATGTGATTGTGGTGCCCGAGTACAGTAAACACCCCTTTGTGGTGGCCTGCGATCAGTTGAGTCACGGTGGCGGCTGGACTTTAATCCTGCGTCGTACAGATGGCAGCGAGGACTTCTTCCGGGACTGGAATGATTACAAGAACGGTTTCGGCAAGCTGGAGAATGAGTTCTTTTTGGGTCTGGATAAGCTGCATGCCATGACTACAGCGGAGCCGCAGGAGCTGCTCGTCCTGCTCGAGGACAATGAGGGAGATCGTCGTTATCAGACTTACGACAACTTCAGAATTGGCTCAGAGGAGGATGGCTTTGCGCTGGAGTCTCTGGGTAATACCTCGGGCAATGCAGGCGATGCTATGGCCACCCATCTGGGCCAGAAGTTCACCACCAAGGATCGGGACAACGACAAGCATGCCACGGTCAACTGTGCGATTAACTACAGTAGTGCCTGGTGGTATAATGCCTGTCATCACAGGTAAGTGTTTGAGAATCTTATTTTATTCACGTAATTTTTATATATTTAACTTTTTTTTTAGCAACTTGGCGGGCAAATACGGCGATAACGCTCATGGCAAGGGCATCAACTGGTATCAATTTAAGGGGCACACCTACTCGCTGAAACGTGCGCAAATGATGATAAGGCCTAAAAGGCAGTGCCACTGAAATAAATCATTATTTCTGAAACAAAATCAAGAAAACATATGTACTACATACTATACGTTATTATTCATAAGGAATTTCTACAGTTTTGTGAGAGTTTAATGACATAATATTTTTTGTTTCGCTTAAAAATATTCTCAAGCGATAACAAGTCGAGTGTTTTTCATTTATTTATAAGCCTGGGGGCTGTCAGTGCGGCTGATGATTAAGTAATTAGCGAAATCCAGGCGAACGAGGCCAATTAGCTGAAATGCGGAAATTAAGCACACATCACATTAGCCAGCGATGCGATCAAGAGGAGGTTCGAGGACTCGCAGGACTCGCAGGACTCGAAGGGCTGCCGCTGTTGCATTTCTTTTGCCGCTTGCTTTTTTTGTGTGGCAATTAGCACGCCCCGCCGCACTCGCCATCGCATCGCAACTGGGGGGGATCCTTGGCAGCCGCATTCCTGCCGCAGAGAGCAAAATCCGGATCCGGCAAGGAGCTGCATAAAGCGTACATTGAAAATTAATTGCGCCCAGCCTGTGCAGTGAGAGAAAATACGTACAACAATGGTAATAAGTTAATTTATAATTGTAAGTCAAGAATTAATAATAAATATTTTATCTTATTTTTTGTAAAGAACAAGAATATCTTATCAATAATATATTATAATAAATCTGTTAACCGACATTCTAGAAGACTTTTCGCTGAGTGTATGCAAGTACACATCCGCCTGGTGGTGGTGTGAGTGTGCTGGTTTCCAGGTACGTGCGTGAGCAACAAACCGCAGGAACAGGAGCAAGGGCAGGACATGGAGGGCACCCTTCGCCGCCGCCATCGCCGCCGTTGCGGTGGCCGCGTGGTACGCCTTTTATGAAAAATTAATTCGCTTTTGTACCGCAATAATATTCCCCTTTATCCGTGAAAATTCCCCTTGACTGTGCTGGCAACCGGAGCGTATGATTAATTTTTTGTCCCGGTCTGAACAAAGTGTTGCCTCGAAGATTTTTCGGTATTTGCTGGGCTTAAGTGGCTCTCCATTGGCATGCCAATTAAACTCCATTGGGATTACTTGACGAAGCTACCTTAAGTTTAACTGTTGATAATAAATATGATAAATAAAATAAACTCTAAACTAAAGTAAGTATCAAAAATTCTATTCAGCAGTTCGCTGCTATAACCTGCGCTGCGAATCAAGTAACTTCTTATTTTTCCATCACATGCCATCCTTGGAGTATTCCCGCACCCGAGAACTTGTAATTCCATAAAACTTCTCGGTCTGTTTAGTTTTGGCACAACTGCTAGAGTGCAGCAGCTCGGCCAACAGATAGAATCGCTTATTTTCGCCACAACAAACAATGCATATTTCGCAACACCGCAATGGCAACAGCCAGGACAACGACGGAACGAACCAGTTACCCCAGCAGCAGCAGGATCTTGGGGAAACTTTTCACAATGTGCGCCGAGCGTCGGAATTTTTCCAGGGCACATTTCACATTAGGCTAGGGAAGCCGCAGAAAATTATGCAACACAATATGAAATGCATTTGAAAGACAAGTGAATCTTGTCAAGTGGCAGGCAGGCAGGGCAGCCAGCGGAGCGCCAGGCAGTCTCGCAGAGCACTTGAGTCGGTGCTTTAATCAAAAGTCAAATATTTCATGCCAGCCGGACAGGCTCTGGAAAATCTCTCGGTCCTCCAACGGGTGTGTAAGTGTGTGTGGCTGGGGGGGAGGGGGGTGTGATGTGCGGATGGGTGTGCGTGGTGTGTGGAGCATCTGCTGTCGGGATGCAAATGCAGCCGCCGCTAACCCGCACAATAGACACCGCCATCGCCGTCAACGCCTCGTCTTCCCTACAAATTTTTTAACACAGAGAAAATAATTGGGAAAAATTTATGTACATTTTACATATTATTATAAATTACAAAATTATTTAATTACCTTGTTTCGCTTGTAGCACTTGGAATAACATAGAAGTTAATAAATTAAATAAATATGACGCCACATTTTGTATTCTTTTCCCGTTTTCTTTATTTTTAGGAATTTGTAAATATTTTGTTCTTAATTTAAATATATAATAACTCGTTTTAATTAGGCTCTCCCTTATATCAAAAAAATCCAAAAATATGTCTTAAGCCTGGCTTCATAAAAATAAATTCTTAAAAAGTTATCTGTCATTATATTTACACAACAAAATTATATTACGATTATTTTATACAACTAAAATCTTTATTAATTAATTGACAAATTGCGTTTCTTATATTCTGACCTTTTTAATAGCCAAAAATATTTAAGTAAATTAATTTTTACTTATACATTTTATTTCCCCTTTAAACAAAATGAAAACTAATATTTACCACCAAAAATGTGTGTATTTATTTTAAGACTGTTTTAAATTAATAGTTGTTAGTAATTATTCCAAGAAACTTCCATGTATTAAAGTTTTAATGTATTTTGAATATACGAAAAAACTCACATTCCTAAAGATAACTAGATTTTTCTCCACGTGTAACACAGTAAAAGAATATAAGGAAGGCGTGGGATGGCCCGCATGCCTGCGCACTTGCAGCCACTTCGGATGACTCCTGCTTGGCTCATGACTCCGTATTCCCCGGATCCCGTTGCCTCCTGCCCGTTACCCGTAACCCGTATGCCGGATTCCGTCTCCCGCACTCCGGAGCTGACTGCTTTCATGGAAATTACATTTTTGCAGTGCCGCCGCCGTCGTCGTCGTAGTCGTCGTCGTCGTTGTCGCTGCTGCTACTCAAGTAAATGCAAATATTTCTCATTTCTCTTACGAAAATTGTCAAATGTATTCAAAAATGTGCGCCGCATGCGAAATCTTTTTGAATATGTATGCCCCAGCGTCCGTCTCTATACCCATTCTTTATTTGGATTCCAATGCAAATCAGAGATGCAGGGATTTTAGCTCTTAAAATTACATGACCAAATCATATGAAATTGGCTTTAGTTTCGCAAATACCTAAGCTTCTTTGCTTCAATGCTAAAGGATGCACTTTACCCTTTAAAAATGTATCTAAACAACATTTTATTATTACTTTTGCTTTGAATACTATATGCAATTTATTGATTAACTTTTGGGCGCCCGACCATGTCGGTTAGATGTAATATAAAAATCAAAAATGCGGTTTTAGGGCAGAGGCTTTTTAATTAAAACCTTAATTAAACTAATTGCCAAAAGCCAGCGGCCACACTATAAATTTGAATAAATTAAAAAAAAAGCAAAGGAAACCACTTCCCGATTTATGCAACTAATTCTAGCTTACAAAATAAATAATAAGGACAATTAAATTAGGTTTCCATTAGTATATTAGCTCTTGAAGCCCACCTGCCGTATACGTAATCACTTTCTGGGTATTTCAGAGTAAGCAAGAGATTTCACTTCAAGTTACGACTTAGGGTTCACGTTAATGTTTTGAATTTTACGACTTTGGACCGTGCCCTTTTGAACTCTTTTTTGGATCTCTCGCTAAAAGGGTTTCCTTGTTGGACTCTGCATAATTATCGTAATTAAAATTTGAAATGGTCTTCCATGCAATTTCATTTTAGGCCGTGCTCAAAAACCTTTCAGTCTCCGGATTTTGTACACTTAACTTATTATACTCAATCCGACATTATTTGGACTAAGCTTTAGCGATTAATTTGCAACTCAATTTATGATTATTTCCACACAATTACATTGCCTAATTGATTTTTCCATTCATTCCCACACACAGCCGGTCGTCAATGGAACCAAAAGCAAATGAAATAAAAATACAGACAGACCCAGATGCATAATTTGCTGATATTTTCATTCAGTTTGTTATTCATTTTCACGTAAACAAAAACACCATAATAATGGCAGCATTACCAACTGTTCAAAGTGAATGCAAAACCGTATGCAATTAAATAAGTTAATTAAAGCAACAGGCAGAGAAAAGAAACGAAATCAGTCGATACGAAATGAGAGGGCAAAAATATATATCTCGTAATAAACAAATTATTGAAATTACTGCCAAGGAATTGAAAATTATTTGTAAACAATTTCTTAAATATAAAAGCCAGGCCATGGCTACAAATTACTTACTTGAGTATAAATAAACCAAAGTAAGCTTGAAATAAAATGCAATTTGCATTTGTTTTGCACAGAAACTTTGCCAAGCGGCAAAATTGAAATATTTGTATATGCGATATTCAATTTCGCATTATTTATTGCAATACATTTTTGTGTATTTTCGAGCCACAATATTTACAGCAATACTTGGAAATGTGTCGAGGTAACAACAAAATGCAGCAAACGAAAACATAAAATATTCGCACTCTCTGCATGTGGCTCTGCATCCTCTTGCCAAAGAATTGATACACATTTTTCATCTTTTCGCACTCCCAAAAGTAATAAATACAATTTGGAAACAAATTCTTATGGGATTTTTATGTTATGCTGCATTGAACTGCTTGGTTGAACTTTTGCATGAATTCAATTACTTAAAAAGTTTGATTTGGAGAAGGGTTGAATGCACATTTTTGAGGGGTCATTAATTTTATTGATGATTGCAATTTTATGGGTAGATTTTTCCAGTTTTATTAAATATTTTGTTCTTATAAACTATATCTTCTTTATATTACAATACAGTTTAAAAAAGATAAAGTTAGTTTTAGATATAATTTTTAGGTGCTAAAATTATTCTAACTCTTAGTTATTAGAGTTGAGTTTTATTTTAGGTTTTTATTATTTTCATAAATAGATTAGCCTTCCCGAAATTAAGGCTTCATGAATCATTAACTTCTTTACATATTTTCTGTTTTTACTTGACTCTTTTTTCTGAATATATTTATTAATAATTTATTTATATATTTAGTAATAGTAAGAGTATATTTTTTGTTCCTCAAATAATTATTCTTACTGTTCCACTTATACTCGCTAGTCCCTCAAAACGTGGCATACAAATTTACGTTCCACACAACCACAAAGCGACAAAATTGTGTATCTTTGCTTCCTTTGTTGCCCAACAACAACAATGGTGATGTGTTTGTTGCCGCCGCGGTGGTGAGTTCCTTATTTTGTTGCTGAATGCGAGTGGAGACTATGTAAAGTTGCTGTTCGATAACAGTAACAGCTAGCATGAAAGTTGAGTTATTTTAATGTCCTCTACTGTATATGTTCTTATAAATTTATCTTGCTATGGGTTGTGTCTCAAATACAATAGTAATCTAACTAGGGTTAATTTCTTTAGCATTCTTTTAGACAGCCATTTTATGTCCATGGACTTCAAAATCTCCTCTTTTGTCGCAGCCTAATTATGTAATATTACAATAGATTAAAAAATCAGCTTTAAATATTAAATATTTATGTATATCATAATTTACACCAAATAAATAATATATAAAATTTATTCAACTTTTATCAATATTCCTTAATTGAGTTTCGAGATTTGTGGTACACTCTAGCATAAGGACTTTTTAAAATTACAAAAATCAACAATCTATCGGCCTCCCCTATTGTTATTTTGATTTGCTTAGACTCCACCCTTTTTCGTTCTAAATTCCTAGCAAAAAAAAACCCTCAGTTAAGTTGGAAATGCGTTCCAATTATAAATGATATTCCAATGACAAGCCACAGGCATATCTTCTGTCTGTCCATCAATGTAGACAGAGAAGAGACATTTTTATTTGGCCAATTCCACCAGCATTCCCTTGAATCCCTCTCAGCCCCACCATCGAGTATCGAATGGAGTTGTGTGGTCCTTGGGGACCAGAAAACAGGAACTCTCTCTCTCGCTCTCTGGTTAGGCCTCTCCTTCAAGCTTCGTCCTCCAGCCGTCATGGTCCTCCGATCAAATTGAATTGACATGTGTGACTCGGCTTGCAGGCAGTAGAGTCACATTTTAGAGTGTGCCTGGACCTTACCCCCGGCCAAAATGAGCAAATGCCAGGGAGTTTGAATGAGTCATGTTACTGGGGCTGGCTTTAACTTGCCATGTGAACGAACTCCAGCCGCAATAAATTTTGGAATGGAAGCGAACCGAAACCCAGGACGACAACGAGGGCTGCACTTAAGTTTATTTCGCCCTCTGCAGAGTCAACACAATCAAATCAAGTGTATCTGTGTGTGTGCGAGAGTCTGCGGCGGTGTGAGTGCGTATCTGTGTGCAGCTCCCCGGTGGTTGCAAGTTCGATTGCAGTGCGTCTATTTGCGGAGACTCCGCTGCAAAAGTCAATTGACTCAATAAATTATTTTTAAAGCAATCAGAGCTACTTCTGCGACAAAAATGCAATCGAAAACTTTTGGTATTTTATGTCTCTTGGAAATTTGGCGCCGACATATTTGGATGGAGGTACAAATGTACTTTAACTGACTCGAATTACTTTGAATTTCGAAAGTTTATACAGGAAGTGAAGCTGGGAGAAGTTGCTAGTGCAAGAAAGTTGTTTTAAAAAATTCATAAGTAGGGTAATTGAGTCATAATTGTATTATTTTCTTATAAATCTTCGAAAAGCATACAAGTTCTTGATTCTTTACCTCAATTCCTATGCACTTACCTTGCAATTACTATTTCCTTAGACAAATAAATCAATCTAACCACTTAAGAATCAATTATATAAACTTCTTCCCTCAGGTTCAAGAGAATATTAATTTTTTATTAAACCTATCCAGACCGAATTAAAGCAGTCAAGCGCAAGAAACTCTCAATTAGTCGTAAACCAATGCAAGTCGTATGCCTGTCATTTGTGGCTGCATTGAGGAATTCGAAATATTTTCAATTATATTTGACTTGGGCGGCTTGTGGGCTGTGGGTCCTGCTCACAGGCGAAATTAGCCAAATTATTGAAGTAAACAGGGGTCGAGCCGACAAGCCGCCTTGTTTGCGCTTAAAATTTAATTTCACGCACAATTGAGTTCATGCATAATTTGGGTCCGGGGTGATAAATTATTGCTATTATTGCACACGGCGTCGGGGGGCATAAAGGAGGTGTTCCGTGGAGCCACAGGCTGGCCAGACCACATTGCATTGCCGGCACATTGCAGGAGCGGATCTGCAGGGACATGGGCAAAATAATGACCCTTCCTGGCGTCCTTGTTGCTGCCCGGCTCGTTGGCTGCGTTCATTAATTCGCTGCCATAAAACCCGGCCAGGGGCATATTTTGCCTAGCCTGAAATTTGCATACTTTGCACACTCAGAGAAATAGAGGTGGCCAATTAGAGTAAGGAAATAGGGAACTCTAAAAATTCGTCTTTAAATATATTTTTTATATAAAGAAAAACATATAAATATGTACATAATGTTGTTTACTAAATGCACATTAACTATTTGTCTTACAAGTCCTTGAAAATTTCAGTTTTTCCAAATGAATTCCTATTTAATTATTTATTTATTTTAATTTTTGTATTATTTCTTTACTCTTATTTAATTATTCATTTTGTAAAGAATATTTCATTTGGGATTTTTCTAGGCTATTACAGGTACAAGTAAAGGGTCTCTATCAAAAAAAAAAAAAAAATGCTAACAGCTAAAGAAAGTTTCTACCTTTTCCTACTAGTATTAATTTAATCCACTTTGAATCCCTTAATCTAAGAAAATATTACTTACCAAACAGGGAGTGTAAACGCAGAAAATACACACTCTGTTTATATGGGTCTAACTTTCACATTTCTCACAGTGCACAAGGAGGATATGAAGTAACAGGAGGCACCTGTTACCGCGCCGCACGACTCGAGCCAACGCCGGGGATCCTGGCCAAAACGCCTACAACACATGTCTGCTCATAATTAATGTGTAAATTGTAAAGCTCCGCTGCCCCGCTTGCTCCTCCCTCCCTCCCCGTTCTCGATCCCTGCTCCCGTGTTCCGTGTGCCCAACTATGGTATTCCATTGTTGCCATGTTCAACAGCGAAGGCGACCAGCGCGACAACAAGCGGGGCCAAAGTAACCTGTGCGGGCTAAAATCGGCCCATGGGGGAGGGGGGGGGGGTTGCGTAGGGGTTCCGGCCCAGTTAGCACAGAAACAGCAACGTCAATAAACATGCCCCCTGCCCACGCCCACGTCCCACACAAAATGCGTTATGACGCCGAACGAACTTAATTGCCTTCGTGTAGTCCACGTTCACCTGGCGGCAGGTATCCTAAATGCATTCACATCCGCATCTAAATCACTTCCACGTATTTATGGCTTTCAATTGTTTGATTTGGCCAAACGAATCAATAGATTACAGCGGTGGTCAGTTGGACGGGCTCACTGGAATAGTAATGGCCATTGGGGGATTACCCGCCTAAACAGATTGATAAGCTTTTAACGTGTAATTTAAAACAAATAATTTTATAAATTTGTGAGTCAATTTATGGATATTTGTACATTTTAAATATGATTTTATGGCGCTAGGCATTAGCTTATATAATTATAATGAGTTAACATAGTGCAGTGAAATCGAATAGCAATTATCACTTAACACGCTTTTATTTAATAGATTAACCTTATCTCAGACATTATTGGATTGTAATCTTAATTTCAACACAAATTAATGACACAAAAGTTATAACGTCATCTTTAAAACTATATATATCTAAAATCTATATATAAATATGTCTATATATAAGCTTACAAAATGCTTTATTTAAACCAAACTCTCGTCTCATTTCAATTCAAATGACTTCATTATCTTACAGTAATAAATCTAAAGCGGTTTAAGCTTGCCATCAATTTGTGAAGTGGAAAGTACAGAGCAGGCAATTATTTCTTGTTTGAAATTAATTGTGTATATATTTTAATAAAATATATTCTGACTTTAACCATTAATTTTTATACTTTCTATAAAGATTCTCACATCCCTAATAATCCTCCTCAGCGCTTAGAATTTCATAGCTGAGACCATGACTTACATTATGTAGATGACAGTAACTTTGAAGGATGAGAATAGCGTATATAGCATTTGGTACTTCAAACACCAGCCTTAGTCTTCCTTTCTTTATAATTTTTATATTATTTATGAGTTCCGGAAAATTGAGATCGTCAACCAAAGCCTCTTTTAAACTCTCCAGGGGATCGGCCACAGCCTTGTAGCTGATATAAATCAAGCGAACGCGACCCGAAGACCTTACGATCTTCAGGTGTCGACATTTATCCAGGTCTTTTATATCGCTCACCACCCACTGGCCATGTGGTTCCCCGTAATTATTCGATTCCCCGTTGTCGTTATAGGTGATTGGCTCCCAGAGAGGTAGTCTTTGATTGTCGTTTTCATCATCCGAGGGAAACACAAAGTCATTCACATACTTGGGATCTATGTAAAGGGGTTATAATTAAAGTTATTAACAAGTAATTGATCTATATTTATATTTCATATGATAATGAAACCTTACAAGCAGCGGCATTGCCCAGAATTATGGCCAAAGCAATCGAAAGTATTCCCCATTTTCGCAGCTCGAGCATATTGCGGCAGTAACCTGTTTCCGATCTGAGATACTAATCTATACTGATTCACTATTATATTCTCTACTCAAATGCAGCCAGTCGATCACTCTCCAATAAAATATTCTCTGTTTGATGTGTTATATATGTGTGAGATTTGTTTATAAGCTGAGAGTAAAGGTTCTCTCAAATGCTCTTAGGTATAGGTGTGAGTTCCCTTAGGTACGAATTACTCATTATACCATCACATCATACTGCATTTTTAGAGAGAGCTTAACACTAATAAGATGAGTTAATTAACATGTAGTTTTCCCTAGAACTTAACATTAATAATTCGGATTATTTTATTAGGCGAATATTATTTATATATGTGCATAAAATTTCCCTTTATAGTTAATCCATTAAAGCTCATTTTTTTGCCTTCTTTCAGGTGTGAACCCTGCCTTGGCTTAAGCCGGCTTACATTTAAGCTTAGCTTTAATAAATAAAAATAAAACTAAACCACATGTGATGACTCGCTGCCAGTCTTTGGTTTTTGGATTTTTATTTCGAGGTATAGACCTGCAAATTGTCGTGTACAGACAACGACCTTTTGTGACATGCGGCCATTGTAGCCATCGACTTGAAGCCTGTGGCACAGCTTTCTGCTGTGGCTGCCATTAGTGAGATTAAAACTACGACTAAAGCCGGGCAAAGGCAAAAGGGGCACAATGTCGCAGCGCCGAGCTTTGGCTTTGTTTCAGGCCGAACAATGGGCGTATCTCTCGCAGTGACGCAATGCGTACATTGTCCTTCGCAGGACAATTGCCAGGGAAAGAGGGGATCAGGGCCTGGGCGGGGGGACATTGTAAAAGATATATACCGCTCAGCAGTGCAAACATCCATAACAATCCAGTTGACACAAATGCAGCCGCCCCTCTCCCTGTGCAATCCAGGCTTTGTTCGCTTGGCAGCCATTCAGAATTCATTCCCAATACTACTATGTATATGTAGTTTGCAGCGCAATTTGTTTAATTCTGCATCGGGAGAATGCTCCTGCTCCTCCTCCTCCTCGGACTCCCTTCAATCTGCCAGAGATCTAACAGTCCTGTAATTGACAGGCGATTATGCAATTCATTTGACGTGGACTCGTATTCGTATTGGATTCTAGAGCAGCCTGCAATTAATCATCATCTCTCAGCTCGCCGAGAAACAAATTGTGGCTTAACCCATGCCTGGTTTTATATTTACCCTTATGATTAGCTCATGATTTAACTGGCAGTTAGTTGAGGTGAAACTTACAGAGGAAATGCCACATGATGGAGTAGTTTCATCACCATATTACAGCTCAGTTTATCCTTATTCTTATCATTTGTAACCATTCCATTTTCAGTGCATCATCTTAATTTTTAATTATCATAGGAAAAATATAAGCAACTGAAATTCCGCAAACACTATTCAAAGAATATAATTCCCATGAAATCCCTATGTCTGTGTCAGAAAGATCAAAGTCAAGCACCTTGGCATTTGTAATTAAATTCGCTGAACTCTGAACTCTTTCATTTAGTCGCCAAAAACTTTGTTTGAACGTCAGAAGCCTTTATTAAGAGGCTCCTTTATTGTGGTGACGGCAACATTTTCCTTCTCGTTACATTCAGTTAATAGGAGGATACAGTTAAGGCCAAAAAGTTAGCATTATGATAAAAAATATAATAAATAAATATGGGATAACTTTTTAAGAATAATATTTAACAACAAAAATAATACATTTCTACCTTTTACTTTAAGTTGTGAAATAAAAAGTATTTTATTTTGTTTTGTTTCTTTCAGAAAAGAAGCGTTAAAAATATAGTTTTTTTTATCTGTTATAGTAGTGTTTTATAAATATCAATTCAAACATCGAATTTTAGATTTTTCCCCTCCGTATTGATATTTTTTAGCATATTGCAATTTATCAAATATATAGTAATTTCAAGGAATTGTTTGAGAAATTGATCTAAAGTTATTAAAAAGGTGTTTTAAAAAATCCTCTAAGGAATTTGTCAAGCTGTTTGTTGTTATTAATTGTTTGTAAATACGTTTCCTTTAAAAAAAAAGATTAAATATAAATGAAAATCAATGTTTTTATCTTCTAAACACCAAAAAGAAGAAAACTCAATAATAAATGACTGACAAATTTGAATACATTTTTCTATTATAATCCCGATCAAGTTTAAATTAAAAAAGTTTTTTTTATCTTTTGAAACCCCAAAAATAAAGAATTAAATGAAATAAGAAATTGTTCCTTAATGATTTTTAAGACAATATCGATTTAATTAATATTTCGTTAAAAATATCAAGTAGATCTATGTTTTAAGTAGTACGAATTTACCGAAAAAAATACTTCCCTAATTGCATTTAAAAGAAAAGTCCTTAAATTTTCCAAGGCATGTGTATTTTTGCCTCCTTCCAGGAGGCTCTCTTTGTTGCGGTTTTCCACCGAGACTGTTATTTATGTTTTTTCATTTTCTTGGCGGTTTTCAGTTTGATTTTGCGCATAGTCTAACAACCGAAAGATGCTTATAAGTTATGCCGGAATATTTCCAGTTTGCCGGTGGGTGAAATATTTTACAATCTGGCAGCCACTCGTAAGTATGTACAAAACAATCAAATGGCCCTCATATATCTCAAGTCGAACCGTCAAACTCAGCAGGGAGCGTCAATAAATTCCGGGGCAGTAAGGGAGGACACAGATGGATGACGGGGAGGAAGTGGCAAAAGGGACCAAAGATTGGTTAACTTGATGCTGCCTGCTGGCTGCTGCTGAGGGAAAATTGGAGCATTGTGCACTGTGTTTGCTTGGCAATATGGTCACAGCAGTTTTATTAAATTCCTACAAAGGCTTCTTCTTTTTGCCCCTCCTCTGCCCGCCCTGCAGCGCACAAGAAAGGCAATAAAAATCATTTAACAAAGTCAAACAACAATACAAATTAAACTTTGCCGTCAACACAAGAAAAGAACGAGGAAGCCAGCAGTCAAGCATGAAAATGCGCCAAAAGTACATAGAAGCGAGGCCAAATTAAATAATAAATATAAATATAGCGCATAGAACGCGAATTGTGAAATGTGAAAGGCGAAATGCGAAATGCGAGTTTTGAGCAGGCAAAACTTTTGGCAAATTAATTTTCAAATCGTTGCTCATATAGCTGCGTGTGTGTGTGTCTCTGTCACTGTGCCAGGACCCAGTCAGGACATACCGATTTATTATGTCATGCCTCGTCAGTCAGAGGGGGGAGGAGGACGCGCCAAGAGCATCATCATAAATCAATCCATTTGATGAGAACCGGTCACGGGAAGGAGCAGAGTGAATTTAATTACACTTAAGCAGGCGGTTGGGGTAAAGGTTCTTGTTCTGTCCTGGAATCGTCACACACACACACTCACACACATCTCACTCCTTCCGACGGCCAACAAATAATTCCCCCGATCTAACCACTTCGATTTGAGGCCGGTTGCAATGCAATATTGCTAAGTGCTCCTCGCTCGGCCCCACTTTGCAGGCGGCCTTTCCGTGACTTGACAAAAGGTCCTGAACCGTTTGCCTTTGTCGTTAGTCCGATATTGATTTTGATTTGAAAGGCTCTCTGGAGCTGGAGCTGGAGCTGGAGCTTTGAGGAAACTGGTTAGTATATTGGCTCTTGGACATTTTATTGCGGCCGACCGATCTCGATTTCTCGAACCGTAAATGGCACAGAATCGTCAGAGGTTGGCCCATGTCGATTGTCGAATTTCCTAGATAATTCTAAAAGTGCTCCTTGGACCATAAACTAATTAACAAGAGATTGCAATTAACCTGGCAGCCACAACTTGAATTATCTGGGAAGTAATAGTTGGGGTAAAGAGTCTATTGCTTGCCAAGTTATATATTAAATAAATATATATAAATTCCTCATTTATTCAGAACCCAAACATTTATTTATTTCACTTCAGATATTGCATTTTTTAAGCACCATCTTCCCACATTGAAAATTATTTCCTTAGAAAACCAATCAGCAAACTGAAAACGCATTCATTTGAAATGGAAATAACCAAGTCCCCCAGAAGAGCCACATGAACTATTTCAGCTTTCACCACCACCACCTGCAGATGAGACATGTAAAATGCAAACGAATTTTTTTTATCACGCACACCCTACATTTTGGGGGGGTCGCACTCCGTGCAATTACATTTAGGGGGGAAGTCGCAGTGAGTGCTCCCCTTTTCCTGAAAGGAAGTGGAATCTAAGGGGGCGGGAGAGCCCTAAGTTTGTCATGCGAAAATCATACAAACTTGGTTTTCGTGTGCTCGCGAAAGTAATTGAGGCGGAAATCCCTAATTGGCACCTTCGAGGAAAAGAAATCACTAGAAGCGGCGTCTTCAGATGAAAACTTGCACACAGAGCTTGGCTCCTTCTGGGAATGGGGAGGGCGGGTGGAAAAGCCACGGGCTGAGTGGGGGGGGGGGCCACACGTAGTCTTATGCAAATGGGAAAACTTTGCTCATCAGCGCACACAAATTGAGTGAAATTATCAGTTCAAGTGAAATTTACACTTGCTTGTTGTCGCCTGGCAGCGGCACTCAGAGAAGTTACAGATGAGCTTCAAAAGATCCTTGAAAATAGGAATATATATAATATTACATATGTATGTAGGAAATATATGGTTTAAGAATGCTTTCTCTTATAGAAAATAAACCAATTTTTAATAACAAAGCTGAATACTTAAATAAAGAATAAATTATTAATTTAAATTCATTACACTATCAAAATTGGTCTTAAAGAAATGCAAAGCATGTTTATTATATATATCTTTTCTTTAATAATTTTTCTAAAATATAGCAACAATTATTTATCTAATTAATTAAGCACTAGGCAAGTTGACTAAGTTCTTCAATCTATTTTCGCTTCAGTGTCTGCCTGTGGGCATCCCTGCAACTCGAATATGTAAATATAACTCTCTCAATTTTCACCCGGATCGTTCTAATTCCGCTTAGCTGCAAATCCAATTAAACATACAGAGGGCTTTGCCAAAAATATATATATAACAAGAATTAAAGGAAACATGTGTGCAATACTTTCGCACTTTTCGCCGGCATCTGGCAGTCGCATTCTCAGGCAGATTAATGGCCACAGAGTTGTGTGCCAAAAGCGGCGACATCTGCTAAAAGGGTTCCACGTCTTTTCGCCAAGATCCAGGGAGAGACCAAAAAAAGCAGCCAAGTGGCTGCACACATGGCCTTCATAATTCAACACACTTCATAGACTTCGTAATGGCCACAAAGCAGCTACATTTTATGGCCTCCTAATGGGTTAAATGCTAATGAGTAGCTCTACAAAAAAAAATTCATTTTCTTTTGGTGTATAAAAAAATATAAATATATAAATATAAAATATGAAGAAAATATTTAGAAAAGGTTTTTAAAATAATGATGTTTTCTGTTTTTTATGGTTTCATCATTTTTCTTTAAGTAATATCCAACTTGCTTAAATATTCAAAGACCATCACATCTCCACTAATTTTAAATACATTAATTTAGTCTCTATTAAATGAATATCATAGAAATATTACTTGAAATAATTTCCTCATTCAAGTTCTCCTTTTAAATTGAGCAATCATGTCGAAAATTATTTATCCCCTCACATTTTCCAGTGGGGAAAGGCTACGTAGGGCAAAATCAAAGTTCATTATTGCTGCTGTGGTGCCAAGAACATTCGGGCAACTTCCTGTACAGGGCATCCTCCATGCGTCGTCTCCACATGGCGTATACGCAATATAAATACGTAATTGCAAGAAACACCATGGAAAACGGGCAGAGCCAAGCCATTGATCAACTGGCAGTCAGCTGAAAGATGAAAGCTGAAAGCACTGAGGCACAAAAGACCAAGGAGGAGTGGCCCCAAAAGTGGGGGATGGATGAGGAGCTGGAGGAGCTCATCAACTAAATGCAAAGTTCTTCTTCCAGGCAGCCAGTAGAACAGGAATAATTGACGACGACACGACGCTGGATAATGACGGGGAATCCCCACACATGCACTGGGGAAAATAGTGGATATTATTAAAAATATGTACAAATAGTAATAAGTAGAATTGAAGTAAAATATATAATTTATTATACCAAAAGGTGGTTTTAAATTTAAATATCTAAAATGGGGTTTTTGTATGATAAGTAAAGCTGTGAAAGATAAATATTATATTAATAAGCTTAAAAGGTAAAATAGTGAATAGTAAATAGTAAAGTAAATTACAACAAAATTTTACAAATATAAGTAAGCCACAAATGTTTTTATGTTTACAATAAAATAATTAAAAACAATCAAACATAATATTAAATGATATATATTTAAATCGCTTAAATATATAGGTTAATATTTAAATTAAGTTAAGGAAAACCATTCTCTACCATTTTTCCTTATTTAATATTATTATTTTCCATACATTTTTCTCTGCGTGCACTGAGAGGGATATGACAAGGCAATGCATCGTCAAGTTGATGCAGACTGCTCCTTGCACTATAATCCTGCGGAAACACTTGAAAATGATGGATGAAAATTATCGCTTTCTGCAACGCATGCAAATGCGCAAAATTACTTTCACATGATTAATGCTCCACCAGGGCAAAGCTGTTCCAACTCCATCACCATCACCTCACCTCACTCACCATTATCATCGTCATCCCGTCGTCGTCGTCGCTTCATAATTAATCCAACAGAAACCAGCAAAAGAAGCGAGAAAAAAAAAACGACGGCGGTGGCAGACAATTGTTGAACCTCATTTGAAATTCATATTTTAAATATTCGCGTCAGTCAATTAGAGAGCAAAGGACTCTGACACCGAATTTGCATTCAACCGTAAAATTATCAAATTAATATTCCGCCCCGGAGGACGTTGGGTGGCCACCCTCCGCCCTCCGCGTCCTACCCAATAACTGTCAGGCCAAGAAGTTTTGTATGGCGCACATTTCGGCAAGTTGTCACGACAAAGAGATACGAAAGTTCCTCGGTCCAACAATGCCAATTTGATGAGAGAAATTTCGAAATATTTATACATACAGGCAGCGGTGAGGTGTTCCGGAAAGTTTCTGGCCAAATTCGTTAATTGGAAGCCAAAAGTTTATCTATGAAAATGCAAAAGAAGTCCACTTGCCACAGCCAGCCCCTCAAAATGTATAATAATGAAGCACAAAAATTAGATTACTCGCTATTCACAGCAGAATAATTTGACTTCATTTTGTTCGAGCAAGACTTGTGAGTGGTTTTAGAACTATGTAGGCAGTTTTAATAGAGAATGAGCTAATACGTTGTCTTAAGTATTATAAGAAAACGAATTAATGTTCACATGAAAAGCTTACACAACTTAGTCCAAGCTGAGAAGGTTAATAATGGGTTTGCAATATTAATATTAACCGATTGGATGGGTTATTCATTTGAGAAGTAAGGGAAAGTGTTCAGGAGAGCATAGAAAATATTAATCCTTTTTCCTATTCATCAAAAAGCTAGAACACAATTATCTTAGCCTTCAAATCGATATTCAAACCCCTCATAATCCAGTAAACCTTCTTGGTTGAGCATTTAAAAATTATATCAAATAATTCGTTTCAATTTGCATTGTGATTTTCTATTCAATTACCAACAATGTGGCAAAGAATGGCTATTGAGTGGGCCAGATGATGCAGACGTTAGTGGGGGGGGCAGAGCGAGTGCCATACATCTAATATTCTGGTCCATTTGGGCCACTATCGAATTGTGAATGCTCGGTGTACCGGGCGCCGAGCATCCTCGAGCATTGATATAAACCGATAAAAACGACAGATGAGCCCCGGCATCCGGACAAACACACAAACACACACATAGAAGGCAATCGAGTGTGGTTTTGGTAACAGGAGTGGGCCTGTGTCCTTCCTCGATAAAGCAACCCAACATCCAATCCATGTAGCAACCGGAGGAGTTCCCCAGGCCACATGCAAATCCCGAGCACTTGAGGCCCGTCGCTTATTCTTCGCATTTTGTTTGTGCTTCAAGTCTGACCACTTGGCTGCTTTTGGGGGTTTATACCCTCACTGCCTGTTGTTAAGTTACTGAATATATCTTGGCCCATTCCTAGAAGCTCTCTTTGTTTGTATGCAAAGTTTATTTCTTCTCATCTTAGGCTTATTTTAAATAATCAATATATCTTTGGATTTTCTTTTAGTTTTCAAATCTATTTAATATACCCTCAGTCTCAGTTTCACACGTCGTTCGGAGCTGTTCAGTAAATTATAGACAGTTTTGAATAAATACAAAAATAAACAACAAAAAACACTACACACTAAATAAAAAACAAATAAAAAAAAATTTTAGAGACATATTTAGTTTGGTTAAGTTACGCAGACTTTGTAGGTTTAAGTACATAAGTTGGTTATTTGTTGCAAGCCCGTTTTATATTCACACTTCGCGAACTATTCCCGGTTTACAGAGAGTTGGAGATTACAATTACAGACTAGATTTCTCATGACACATCAAATATAAAAGGTATGTAAATGCCCTATAGAAAAGGATTGGAATGTAAGCACTAAATTCTCTGAACTAGACTTATTGGCGCCTCTGGCGGCTCTTGCGGGCATTGGAGGCGTTCTGCGGTTGTCGGTGGGAATGATTCAGTTTCGAGGGGAATATGATCACAGGGCGCATCGCAAAACCTTGGCACATCTTGGGACACGGTGTTGTGGTCATGCGAAGTTCGTGAAGTATTTGGTTGTAGATGACCATGTGCGAGCCGTTCCAGTTGCCCTAGGACTTCGACGACGACGGGCCGTTGCCCCTGCGGATGAGACCCACAGCAATCGTGATATATTCGAGGGGTTCCCACTTGAGGGGCGTCAGCACACGACCGCTCTCAATGGGTTTCATGGTCGAGGTCTCGCAGACGCATCCCTGCTTAGAAGCTGCGTTCAGGGAGCTGGGCACGGACTATGTGCTTGGTCGTTTTGTTCTCCAGTTTGGTCACGCACTCTGATATGGCAATGGACTGGCTGGACATGATCGAGAAGACAACGCTTTGGGGTGTCGTCTATAAAGTCGAGATCTTTCGTTCAAGAAGCCGATGACGACTGAAGGCACCAGGGTATCTGCAGAAAGAGAACAACATAAAAGTTTCATGAAACTCAAAACTCAAATAAAATATTTTTACAGAATAAAAAGCTATCAAGTACCCTTCAGCCGGGACACCACCATCATGACCATGGAGTTCGATAGCGACGTCGTGATTGGAGCGAACTACCGTGCCAGTGCCGGAGGCACTACGTGATCAACCGTATGGCCGACAAGCTCACCTGGCTCACGGACAAGATCCACTGCTGCTAAATGTTAATCATATTGAAATACTTAAATCCTAGTTAGCAATATTAAATATGCACAAGAAACAATGTAATCTCTACTATATTAATCAAGGTAAGGTACTTGAGTCTTCGGTGTCCTCTGCAAATTTTCGTTCTTGTTATCTATTGCCATGAACGGATATATTGAGATGCTCCCGACAATGCATTGTGGTGTGTGGGCTTCGTGGTACTAACTTCGGGGGCTACAGTTCGGCCCATATCATTAAGTTTGCACAATAGGCAAAGCTCCCTCCCACTCAAGCAGACATATTCGACTTTCAATACATATATTTGTATGTGCATTTTGTTTGTCAAACGAAAGCCAAAAAATAAAATCCATAAAAAGGAAACTATTGGAGATGGGCGGCGGCTAGTGGAACGGAGCAGTCTATTGTTGTTTGTTAAATAGTTAAATTTTTCGTACGAGCATTCCAAATTTTGATAAATATTTCGGTTGTAACTTTTGAAAATAGGATTTTTCACAAGAAACGTAAACAAATAATTTGGTTGACATATTACCACTTAATGCAAAATAAGGTAATTGAAATAGTGTGGAGCTCAAGATCTCTGCGATTTCTTTAGGGAGTCTAGCTCAAGCGGAAAGGAGTGTATGTCAGGATTTCAGTTTCGGAATGCTTGTATCGAAAGTTGCTTTCCATACAAGTTTGGTTTCATCTCAAAATATATATTATATATATTATAATGAGACGAAAAGCTTGTAAAAAACAACCAATATTTTCTTCCCCCGCCACATCTTAGGCTTAAATAGACTCCAACTTTAAAATAAAAAGTAAAATAAACCCAAAAGAGCTTGAGTTGGTTGCTTTAATTAAATGGCTCATTATGCATTTTTTAATAATACACGTACTAAATTAGTTTTCAATCTTTAATTATGTTTTATTATCAAATTATGCATATGCTTTAGTTCTCTTACTAAGTCTGTATTCATTTCCGGAAGAGTTTCTAAAAACTTTGCTTTTTTGAATTTTAGCTTTGGCGCGCAATGCATATTTATCACGTGATGTGGCAACACTGAGCAAAATAAGGCAACACAGTAATAGTACTAAAAATAGGCGAGCACACAGAGGGTAACAATATGGCATAAAAAAGTTAAATTACCCAACCTATAGAGCTTAAATATTTCAAAAGAATATAAGTTTAAATATAAATTCATTTCCACAACCCCGCCACTTGTGGCAAAAGCTTTCGCCAGTGTTGCCCAACCTCTTCAAGCCTAGCGATGGCCAATAACACACATTCAGGCGCCACCTAGCACTAACCCAATTCCAGCGGTGTGGCAGCCCCATAGCTCAGTCCAAATTCGTTCTGCAACACTGGCGTATTGCAAAAATAATTTAGATACTCGCGTCAACCATAAAAAGAAAACGCCAATAAAGAATCGCCCAATGTGCGCGGAATAAACAGCAAATCGAGTCGAACGCGATCTGAAGTACCTCTAGCACACAGCACGCACGATGGAGGCCCTAATCCCAGTTATAAACAAATTGCAGGATGTCTTTAACACGGTGGGCTCCGATTCGATACAATTGCCACAAATTGTTGTTCTCGGCAGCCAGGTAAGCGAATTGCAAACTACCCTCCGCACCCAAAAAAAAAAGAAACTATGCGATTTCCCCAAAAGGAGAGCTCCAAAACGGGCAAATCTATACGAATAGTTTGCACTTGATGTGTTGTTCGACTTCACTGGATTTTCAGGCGCCTGCAAAATTATATAATGGGAGGAGATGCGTTTGCCGGCATTTTAGTTATGTTTTTTCATTCAATCTATTCCTTGCTGCGATAATCCTCTCTATAGCTCCGGCCTTTTGTTTATATAATTATATTCGGCTAGTTCCCCGCCCGCTCCCCATGGAAAATCAATAATCGGAAGTATTAGACAAAAAAAGTGGCAAAAAACAGCTGCTGTGACACATTCCTGCACATACACACACACACACGATAGAGCCAAACAAACACAGGCGAGCGGGTGTGTGTGTGTGTTTTGATCGCGGCTTTAATTGCACTTTGATTCATGTTTCTGATTTTAATTCCACATGACGAAGTGCCAGAGCAAGTCAGTCTGGGATTCCAAGTACAGATGGAACTCCCTAACGAAAATTTCATGTAGAGATTATAAAAATAATAGTGGGTTTTGCTGGGAGTTTGTTTAAACAATTTGTAAAACACACATTTCGTATTTGTTTAAGGTTTAACCAAATACACTAGAAGTACTAAGAAGAGTAACGACCATACATTTGATTTGCAATATGCGAGCAAATTTTTCAGTTTTTGGGCGAACTCTCGCGGTGTCCCGCTCTTCCGCTCTCTCAAAGTTGAGAGCAAGGCATAACTGCAGAAGCCTCGTCGAGAGAACTGGCCTCTTTTGAGGACTCTCTTTGTGCTGTCGTCCGCTTGCTATCTCTTTCGAGCGCATGTCTCTGAATTGATTGGCGTATATGCCGTTCGGCATCTTAGTACTTCTATTAAATATTGGCGTTGTATATCCCAAAGCTTAAAAATAATACATATTAACCGTATTACAATTTATCCCTAAAACTTTAGGAATATTTATAGAAAAATCTTTTTGTTAAGACTCGTTTGGATTAATTATAAATTTATACATTAGAAACGAATGATATACAACAGTTTCTATATATATCCCATGATTACTATCAGTATTCGTATTTTTACATTTTCTTCTTAAGAAATCATTTTCTTTAAACTCCTATTAAAATTCCCTCAGTTTCAAGAATTTCCGCCTTATAGAATTCCAACCGTAGCAGATAACAAGAGCTAATCTGTGGGTTTCCAAGTGTTTCCTTGTTGCACACGCTTGCGAAGCTCTCCTTATCGGGTCATCGACGTTTATCAGCCTCAGTTCTAACTCCATTTAATGCGGGTTTTCTCACACCCAAAACTTTTGCTTACAGAGCTCCGGCAAGAGTTCGGTGATCGAAAGCGTGGTGGGACGCTCCTTCCTGCCCCGTGGAACTGGTATTGTGACCCGTCGCCCCTTGGTACTTCAACTGATTTACTGCCCGCTCGATGATCGTGAAAATCGTTCCTCGGAAAATGGTGAGCTATAATCGCTGCAGATGCAAGAGTCAGTCTCTAAATGGTTGTCCTTTCAGGCACCTCCAATGCCGAGGAGTGGGGCCGCTTCCTGCACTCCAAGAAGTGTTTCACGGACTTCGATGAGATCCGCAACGAGATCGAGAACGAAACGGAGCGTGCCGCCGGCAACAACAAGGGCATCTGCCCGGAACCCATTAACCTGAAGATATTCTCCACACACGTTGTCAACCTGACGCTGGTGGACTTGCCCGGCATCACCAAGGTGCCCGTCGGCGATCAGCCGGAGGATATTGAGGCGCAAATCAAAGACTTGGTTCTGAAGTACATCGAGAACCCCAACTCCATCATTTTGGCTGTGACGGCCGCCAATACGGACATGGCCACCAGTGAGGCTCTCAAGCTGGCCAAGGACGTGGATCCCGATGGCCGACGCACCTTGGCCGTGGTCACCAAGCTGGATCTCATGGATGCGGGCACTGATGCCATCGATATCCTGTGCGGTCGTGTCATTCCCGTCAAGCTGGGCATCATTGGTGTAATGAATCGCTCGCAAAAGGACATCATGGATCAGAAGCACATCGATGACCAGATGAAGGACGAGGCAGCCTTCCTGCAGCGAAAGTACCCAACGCTGGCCACTCGCAATGGCACGCCCTACTTGGCCAAGACACTTAACCGGCTGCTCATGCACCACATTCGCGACTGTCTGCCAGATTTAAAGGTAAGTTCCTGTCAAATAATCAAATCAATCAGAAAAATACGTCAAAAGATCAACGCAATATATATATTTTTCTATAAAGAACGAGCTAAAGATTTGAATTAAATATGCTTCTCCGCTCATTGCAGACTCGCGTCAATATCATGGCCACGCAATTCCAATCGCTGCTTAACTCCTACGGCGAGGATGTCTCCGACAAGAGCCAAACTTTGCTGCAGATCATCACGAAATTCGCCAGCGCCTACTGCTCCACCATTGAGGGCACGGCTCGGAATATCGAGACCACCGAGCTATGCGGCGGCGCTCGCATTTGCTACATTTTCCACGAGACCTTCGGCCGCACCCTGGACTCCATTCACCCGCTGGCGGGACTAAGCAAAATGGACATACTCACGGCCATACGGAATGCAACAGGCCCCCGGCCTGCCCTGTTTGTCCCAGAGGTATCGTTTGAGCTGCTCGTGAAGCGCCAGATCCGTCGGCTGGAGGAACCCTCCTTGCGCTGTGTGGAGCTCATACACGAGGAGATGCAGCGCATTGTTCAGCACTGCGGCAATGAGGTGCAGCAGGAGATGTTGCGGTGGGTGAACCTAGTGGGCATGAGAAGCATTTATAAGTCATTCAAGTGATTCCTCTTCCTTGCAGCTTCCCCAAACTTCATGAGAAGATTGTGGATGTGGTCACGCAGCTGCTGCGTCGCCGTCTGCCGCACACCAATGTGATGGTGGAGAACATTGTGGCCATTGAGCTGGCCTACATCAACACCAAGCATCCCGATTTCCACAAGGATGCTGCTTTGGTGCCCAGTCTGCTGAAGACAGACAACGATCCCTACTCGCAGGTGAATCTGCAGAGGCGGGGCAACACGCCGCGCAACCACATGTCGCCACAGGTTTCGGCGCACACTGCAGCCTCGCAACAGCAACAGCAGCAGCAGCAGAATTTCCAACAGCAGCAACAGAATGATGCACATGAACAGGTGACAGCTGCAGGCTAGTTTATATCTGTTCAGGCATCTTATTTAACCCATTTCACATCTAGAACCACATTGGCGAGAGCTCGACGCCTTCGATGGCCAGCACCTGGCTGTCAAACATCTTGCCGCCGGCCCCAACGCGTCCGGACAGCATTGAGAACTCGGCCAACAACACGCCCATTCACAATAATCTTGTGAGTCCGGTGAAGCCAGTCAATCTGCTGCCCGATGTTCCGGCCAATCACAATCCACGCAGGCTGACTGACAAGGAGCAGAAGGATTGCGATGTCATCGGTGGGCATTGAACTTAACTCTTATTAAACCTTAATTTATTAATGTAATTCATTAATTGTTTATTTTACAGAACGCCTCATCAAATCGTATTTCTACATTGTGCGCAAATCCATACAAGACTCGGTACCAAAGGCCATCATGCATTTCTTGGTTAACTACGTTAAGGATAACTTGCAGAGCGAACTGGTTACTCATCTGTATAAGTCAGACAGGGCCGAAACCCTGCTCAACGAGTCCGATCACATTGCAGTGCGCCGAAAAGAGGCGGCCGATATGTTAAAGGTAACATATCCGTAATATATATTTCCAAATATTCCCTTAATCCCTTTCCGTTTTTATTTTTTCTTCAGGCTCTGACGCGAGCGAATCACATCATCAGCGAGATCCGTGAGACTCACATGTGGTAGAGGCTGGTCGGCGGTTTGGAGCAGCCCGTTTTCGACTTAATAATCCCCACATATAAGCAGCAACATACAAAAAAAACAACAACTATTTATTGAAGACGCGTTTGAAGAGAACTCAACTCAACTCCTTCTTTGTTAAATGTTTCCCCTCGTGAGCACTGAAATATCATCATCAATTTTGCATGCAACCCCATATTTCTGGGCCTATCATTTTAGCGTAATCCTTGGCATTTGTCTCTCATCGAGCCTCCATCGCTTTATACAGTTTTAGGATGGTGTAATAAAAGCCGTGATTGGTTTTTTTCTAGGTTACCCAACGCACTTATTACACATTGAATAGTCAAATAAATGCAGAAAAGGTTGATTCAAACATTGCTGACTTGGTTTTATGTGCTTTATATTGGAGAAGGTATCGAACTGGAGGTATTTTTGATAAGATTAGTCACAAGTAATGAGAGCAGCGCTTGAAATATGCGTCGTTGCGTTTAGATTTTTGGGTTTCCATTAAGGAACATGTATCTACGACCCACCAAGTTCTTAAAACAGCTCTTTAAATGTGTTATGTTGATCATATCTTTACCCAATATAAAACCAAAGACGGTAGAATTACTAAGATGAGTAACGACCATATATTTGAATTGCCATATGCAAGAAAATTTTCTGTTTCTGACAAAAATCGCGTTCTCTCCGTTCTGACAAAGTTGAGAGCGTAAAAATCTAAAAATAGAATGCGCTTGCATGTGTGCTTACAAATGAAGAATGCGTGAGAATACGTGTGCACACATACAGTCTACGGCTGACGCTGTTTACCTACAAGAGAGCAAGCCGGTTCTTGAGCGCCCTCCGTCTCCGATTAAAAACCCATTAATTGAAGTCACTTCGCTGCCACTCATCTTTTGTAATAAAAACTTTAATACTTGGATACCAGTTAAAATCTAATTTGGAAAACGTTGTCATTTGTATTGCGGCAAAAGAACGAAAGAGGGGGCAGCTCAGCTCAGGTGCCGAGTCGCAGGTCATCTCCCGGATATGCGCCCTAGACCTGCGTTGGCTAAATGCTCCGCGATGCGTGTGAATCAGTTGGAAGGGACTAGGGGGGATGGTGACGACTCAATGACAGCCTTTGGTTAATGGTAATCCCGTCTAGGCACGGTTCGTATCCGACAGGACTCGCACGATGCAACCCACTCCTCCCTTGGCAAAGGCCTTCTCGTGCCACTGCAGCAGGTGGCCGCTGGAGCCCTCCGACGGGATCTCGAATCCCCGGTATATGTACTTCATCAGCACGTCGATCAGATCGTTCTGATCAACGGTATCAATGGCCTGGTCAATCTGCGTCGACTTAATGGACAGCAAGACCCGCAGGGTGATGTTCAGGGCGTGGTCCTGCAAAGACCGGAGGAGATTAGAATTACGCCGCCTCATTACGCCGGGCGGATGATGGATACCTTCACATTCTGGTTCTTGCAACGCAGAGGGGCATTCTGCAGCGCACTGAGCAACGCCTCCACGGATTTTCCCTGCGTCAGCAGCGTCGTAATCTCGCTCTCGTCCGGCCCCGCGGCGGCGCTGTCTACGCCGTCGTCCTCCCGGAAGTTATCCTCGTTGTACTGGTCTACATCGATCTTGCGGAACGCGCTGCTGGAGGTGTTTTTGGCCATGTTTTTAATCGCCTTTCAAGCTCTTTTCTTCTGTTTCCCAAAAATGAATCACGAAGAAGAATAGGTCCGGCAAACAGATGTCTGACAGTGTGACCGAGCGACTATAAATACCAAGAATGGATAAAAAAAATACCGAAAAAGGAATATTTTTTATAAAAAATATTTGGGGAGTTCTTTTTACCACCGAATTTTTGAACTGTTAAAATTTCAACAAATAAATAAAGCAAGCCGTTGAATCTTTACTGCAGGGATGCTCAGCATCTTCTTACTGCACCAATACACATAAGAGGCTGTCAATATATTATGTAATCACGCTTTTGATATATTTTATCTCCTCCCGCTATATAATCAAAAGTAATTATTGAGAGAAAGATTGAGTAAAAAGAATTTTTTTCTTACTAATTTTATTTTAATGATTGTCATTGCCTGAAACTTTGTTTCGTCACTTTATAATGTGGCGTATAAATAATTCCCAAGAAACATCTGGGAATAGATACCTCAGCTTGAGCGAAAAAAATTCTTCAAAAGTAAACATTATATATTTTTAGTTATATATTTTCGCTTACAATAATAGTTATTATTCTTCAAGCGATTAAATAAAACTTTAATAGTGATTAATTAAAGAAGAGAAAACTACATTAATACAAATCAAGAAATTATCAAGGAATATTTTTCCACAATAAATAGAAAGAGTGCTTACAAAAACAACATCAGCAATGGAGCTGGGCACCACTGCTTTTATATATTATTATTATTCCTTGCTTCTTTGCACAAGTAAAGTTTGGTATTAAAATACTTTAACTTCAACCAGGGGTATTTTTCCACATCCATGGTCACACTGCAGATTGACTTTGTTTTTGTTTCAGGTGAGTCCAGGAATATCGAAAATCATTTAAATTTCGCTAAACCATTTGATTCCCCCCACAGCATGGCAAAGTTTCTGGGCATCAACCGGCTGAGCAAGCTGTTCCAGGTCATCCGTGAGTCTGGGGGCCTGAGGGCGACGTACCTGAAGCTCTATAGGTGAGCACCGGAGTCTTATATAAGATTGCTTCAAACCGCAAAATAACATTATTTCGCAGGAACGATGATCTGAAGATCGGAACCCTGGTGGGCATCGACAAATATGGCAACAAGTACTTCGAGAACGCGTACTACTTCTACGGTCGCAATCGCTGGATCGAGTTTGCCCCCCATGTGAACATGGATTATGATGGATCCCAGATCCCCGCCGAGTGGTACGGCTGGATGCACTACAAGGTTCGGTTCTGTTCCATATTTACAAGATAGATTAAGGAATTCTATGTTTAGTAGAAGGCTCGCCGTCTATACATTCAGGATCTTGGAAAACTAAATCTTAAATTTAAATTCGATTAGAATCCCATTTTTTATGTGAGGTTTTTGCTTGCTTGTTCTCTTGATTTTTTAAAGGAGAATGTTTAAGAACTCATTTTTAAGTTGCTTTGCTTTTATTCATATATGTTCTTTATTTTCTTGTAGACCGATCTGCCTCCCATCCGTGATGGTTGCCGCCCCAAACACAAGTGGCTAGCGGATCACAGCGAAAATCTATCCGGCACTAAGGGTAATAGTATGACCAAAGACATTAGAATTACTAAGACGCCGAACGCTATACGATTTTTTTGCACACGCATTTTTCGCTTAGGCTGTATCACTGCAGCCTAATTCGTATGTACACAAACACATACACAGGCCGCCGCTGTATACGGTTGCCTGAGTTGACTGAAAGAGTGAGCGGCTATAGAGCGCGCTATCGCATATTGCAAATCAAATGTATGGTCGTTACTCATCTTAGTACTTCTAGTGTCTTTGGTATGACAGTCCCAATCGAATCCTAATTATACGAATATTCCTTCTTACAGAGGCCTACTACCCCTACACAACCACACCCAACAAAGTGGAGGCCTGGGACCCCAAGGCAAAGAAACAGTAGAGTTTGGATAGCAAATAGTTATTTTTTAAAATTCAAGTGCAAATGGCTACGAAAAAGGAGAGGAGCTCGTTAACGTGCTAATAAATCAAATTTCGTTAATTTGGCTTTGAAGATGAAAAGCTCTGCTGATATCTGTTTTTGTCAGTTTATTTATTTAATCACAGCTTTAAAATTAGTAGTTAACCGCTACATTTGATTACATTAAACAGAATCTATTGATGTTATTTACAATCGCCTTCAGCGCCTTCTTGGCACGTCGTTAAGTGTTAATCCCTTTGGAAGTCTTTACATTCTTTTAAGAGCTGGATTTAATCTAGCCAATCAATAGTGTCTTATCCGTTAAAATTCCTAGTTTGCTGCCAGTTTCTGCGCCTTTTTGGCCCTACGCTTGTACTTCTTGGCCGTATCCGCGCACTTGGTGGTGATGGTGGCTCGTATTACGCGCTCCTTGCCTCCGGTTCGGTTCATAACACAGACCACAATGTCGTCCACTTTGCGCTGGTCCAATTGCAGCTTGGCGGGTCTTTCACGGCCATAGAATGCAGGCGAGGGCTTTCCCGTGAGCGTATGCGTGGCTAGCTCATCGCTGCTGAAGACCACGCACAGGAGACACCTGGTGGCCACCGGCGCATTGGTGAAGAACACCTCCCCGTACTGGTGGGCAGTGATCTCGGTGCCATTCGGACCTAGGATATAGACAGTACTGCCATCCTCCCTTTTCACTCGCTGTGGATATTGGACCAGATTGTCCCGTTCGTTTTCGGAGGCGTTGTCTGGCAGATGCGACTCCGCGGAGCTGGTGGACATATGGCGGGGCCTCTTGGACGGCGGTGCCGGGACATCCTCGTAATCATTATCGTAGCGCTGGTTGAGGGTCTTCAACATCGTGGTGAGTCGCCCGAAGAGCTGCTCATAGTGGTGCTGACTCTTCTGGATTTTGGCCACCTGCTGCTTGAAGGATTCCTCCACGGGAGGAAGAGGCTCCAGTACTGGCTCTATGTTCTCAATGACACCGGATGGTGTTGCAATGGCCACCAATTGGGCGTTTATGATGCGACGCTTGGGAGGGGAACTGCGGCGAATTTCCTTCGCGGGAACTTTCTTCGGGATCTGTTGCACTGGCGGCTGCATCAGTGACTGCAACTGTCCCAATGGCTTGGCACTCCTCTGGCGCATGCTGGACCGCTGTGTGGCCACCTCGTAATTGATATAGTTCTCGATATCCATCTCCTCCTGCTTCATTATCGGACGCGAGAGCAGGCGGTAATAGTAGGGCACAAAGTTCGGGGCAAATTGGCTCAGATACTGGTGATACGGATGCGAATACTGAACGGAGGGCAGAACTGCAGTTTGTGGATGATAGTATATGGGCGGCAGTGACTGTGGGTGCGGCTCCGAGCTGCGGACGACTGACATGCTAATTCCAGGTGCCTCGCTATTTGTAAGGTTAGAGTCCCGAATGTACGGACGGAATCCGGCGGCCATTGTCTTCGCGGATTTAGCAACAGGTAGCGAAAAGGTTTGCTTCTGGCCCAAAGGTGTAGCTGCAGCGGCGGGATCCTAGAGTAATCTTGCGAATATTTTCTGGATGAAATCGTTTCGGAATTATGTTTTTACGACCTCGGATCAACGGTTATTCCCTGCACCAGATGGCAATCCTACCTGAACTTCTTTCAGGGCTGCCAAGGTCACCAAACCAAAACTAAGTGCTGTACTTCCAAGGCTCAGTGGAAAGTTTGGGCGGTTGCTTTAAAATATAGCAATTGACATTGCTAATTATTTTTTACATTATTAATTAATTTTTATTTATTATAACATAAAGACATTCAAAATGGCTATATTTAAAATTATTATTTGCCCCATTATCATACAAGGATATGATGCCTCATAAAGATTATGTAATTCTTTTCGTTAATAGTTCTTTTATATGTAGAAATCTCTGTAATGATATTTCATTGTATTTGGTGGATTAATATTTTCTTTTGCAGTTCTCTTTACCGAATATATCAGTAGAATGTATACGAAGAAAAATGTTAATTTTGGAATACTCGACTTATTGACGAAGACTAGGAACTCATAAATTTTAAAAATCTTTCATATACTAGTATGTCCAGTAATCTGATGTCTTTATCGTTCACTCATGTCAAATCTGTAGGCCGTTTAAATTTAAATTCAGAGTTCAAATATTATAAATCTGCCATAGGTACGATCGGAGACTGACTAGAAAAATAAACAATAAAATGATAAACATGGGATCAATCATCCGATCGTACTAACGTTTCTACCTATTACCGTATGTAAAACTATATCTTCATATGTTAAACTTTTAATGAATAAATATGAATAATATTAAATAAAGAAATTATTCCAATTCTGGTTTATAAACAAATATGTATGAATATTTGTATGTACCTGAGAAATTTAAGTAAATTCTCGTTCGGAATTTAGGGGTGTTTTTCCGATCAGAGAGCCACTCAGTGTTCATATGTATTCCAAAAGGATTTGATGCTATTCCAATACACTCAAATTCCAATGGATTACGTGAAGCCTGAAAACCGGTTATTTACAAATTCAAACAATGGTCTACTTGGGTTCTTGGAATACATGAAGAAATTTAAAGCATTACATTAAGGGTGCATTTTTCATATGTATGTACATATTTACAAAATATGATATTTCCAATATCAATGAAATTGGCCTAAGTGATGATTTTGACATAAAAATAAACAGTCCCATCTTGTCAAGTTGCAAATTTGCACTTCGAAAAAAACCGTTAAATATAAATAGGAGACAAGAAGAGATATTCTCTGAATTCAATCTGCAGTATATAATATGCGAATTGAGGATGCTTAGCCTCAACGCCCGATCTCAAGAATTTTAAAAGTATATAATTACGATCTCCTGTTTTAATGTTTCAATGAGAGACACAGTTTTCTCAGACAGTTTTAGTTTAAAATATATGTATATAAATTTATATTTTAAAAATTCAAAGATTATTGTTAGATTGAATACAGGTTACGATTAGTATTTCAAAGAGCGTGCCTGCAGCCGATAGTTCGTGCATGCAATTGAGAGCCTGCGCGCCACTCGACAACCCTGCGCGTAGCATCGGCCACACTCGCACGCACACACAGACAAAAGGCATTCTGGTTCCCGCGCGAAACCCATGCGAAAAGGTGGAAATAGAAATGGAATAAAGCGGAGGGTCGGACAGCTGGGCTAGTTGGGAAATATACCGAAACAGGATTGCAGGATATCGCTTACCTGGAAAACAATAGAGAGAGAAAGAGAGAGAGAGCGAGAGCGAGAGCCTTTCTTCCCCTTGCACATGCAAGCAGTTGGACCGTCGATGTGTGTGTGCAGGTAGGCTCCGTGCGGCTGGATTCAGTTGTTGTTTCCCTTTTGCCTTCCCGGGAAGAAACGGTGAGGAAATAGACGGATTGGAGGAAAACCACCCCTACTGTGATCGCATGCAGGCCGCTTTTCGCATTCTGCCGCCAATTTCCACCAGACCTGGGCTCAGTTGAAGCCGATCCAGCGCGCAATCGACATGGACAATGTGAGTTACCGGCGTCGCCGAGTTGCTTGCGAAAGCCACGAACTAAATGCATTCTCTTGACTCTACAGCAATATCAACGCATCCTGGAGGCCAATCCGCGCGAGGAGCCCAAGTGGCGGTCCAGGCCGCTGTGCTTGAATGCCTGGTCCCAGACCTCCAGCGAGGACTTCGAGTTCGTTCGAGCCCTTTCCGCTGATCCGAATGTGGAGGCCGAGAATCGTGCGCTCCGCGACAAGGTACGCTATCTGGAGGCCAAGCTGCAGCAGCATACCGATCTCCTGTCCCAGATACACGCCACATCGGCCAGGATGCAGCAGGCATCGTCCCTGCTGGCGGAGTCAGCCCCACCAACTCCGCCCGCAGTGCAGAGCCACCAGATCCTGACGCCGCCCAGTTCAGTTATATGTGCGCCCGTGCAGAATACGCAGCAGCCCAGGGCCGAGATCTTAGACTACAAGATCATATCGGCATCCGACGACGCCGACGCCATAGAGATTCGCCTGGCGGCGGAGAGTTTGAACAGTCTGAGCACCTCCGCGGACTCCGATCGCCTGGAGATCTGTCTGGGCGAGGAGCAGCAGCAACAGCAGCAGCCACATCAACAACACCAAGTTTCCCATCAGTACATGATAAACACGACGGCCATCAAGAGGGAAGAGGCGGACTCCCCCACTCAACCCCTGCAGTTCATCAAGCGGCGCAAGCTGCAGGAGATTCAGGTGGCCCAGCCGCACGAGGAAATCGGCCTGCGCCACAACGGCACCAAGATGCCCTCGAAATCACCGGGCCATGCCAAGCTCCGGAACGGCAGCCTCAACGATCTCAGCAGGGGCAGTCAGCCCTTGGACAACGTGATGGTGTCCATTGGCCCCAACAATACCTGTGTACCCGCCAGCATCTACGAGAACATTAACTGGGCTGTCTCATCGCTGGCCACCAGGAAGCTCCTGGTCTCGATTTTCGATCGAGAAACCCTGGGCACCCACTCAATGACAGGCAAACCGTCGCCGGCATTCAAGGACCAGCAGAAGCCGCTCAAGCAGATGCTTGATCCCCTCAAGATCCAGGACATTATTTTTGCAGTGACGCACAAGTGCAATGCCACCGAGAAGGAGGTGCGCAATGCAATCACCACCAAGTGCGCGGACGAGAATAAGATGATGAAGATTCAGAACGGAAAGCGACGGAGCACTGGCCCCAAACACGAGAAGGAGAACATGTTCTAACATACATATAGCCTTTAGCTCTTATTTGTATTATTAGGATTAACCAAAAAGTAGCACCAACTCATCCAGATTATAACCAATAGATATAGAAACCTAACCCAACATCGAAGCAGTATATGTAGAATACATATGTTTGAAGATCTCGAAGATGTCTATACAAATCCGTAACCAAAACATACTTTTTGTGGTTTTATTTGCATCTAATTAGGTTTGGGGAAGGGTTTCTGGGTGGTATTATTGCAGAATAGGGAATAGGGTGTTCTTTATTTTCTTTAAGGCTTTATTATTTTACAGGCCTATTATTTGTTTTAATATTTAAGCAATATTTTAAAATTAAAATCATAATAAACCGGAATAGCGCACAAATTCAAATTTGTCATTCATTTCAATATTCATCCAAAAATTGGCCACACTTAAGCCGCTTATCGATGTGTTAAAATAAGTAAATCAAGTAGCTTTTGTAGTACGAAAATTTGTTGTTTACAATATGCCATCACTTAAATTTAATTAGTTGTATGGTTCATGTCATATACAAAACAAAAACTTTATTTGTATACACAAGTTAATGAGATAAAAATAACATATTTTCCAAGTGTAAGGGAATATCGATATCAGTTCAATAAAATCGATGCATCGATGTTCTAATCGATGTTTCACGAACAAATATAACAGTTTTATCAATGTATCCCACATTTTATGACACTTTTTCAACAGCTGATTTTTTGGCGGCTACAATTGCCAGGCTTTGTTATTGAATTTAATTTGTTTAAAAATCAATCAAAAGGAAATGTGTTGAATGGCTGAAGACATTGAGGACATCTCGCAGTGCTTTCTCCCACAATTGGTCGATCAAATCTTTGAAAATCATCGAACGCACGCCGCTGGGAGCCCAACAAAAGGTTGGTTCCATATTTTCAATTGGACAATTTCCCCTTTGATGCCATTTACATTAATGATAACGCAGAGAAGGAACGGCAAGGACAATTGTTTTACGACCTCTCCCGATTGCTGGGTGAGGAACTGGTGGAGCGCGCCCTGCATCTCCTGGACACCTTCAGCTTCATCTATTATCACGCTGGTGGCAATCGGCAGCGTTGCGTGGTGGAACTCTGCAAGGGAACCGAGTATTTCCGGCTGCTGCCGCGGGTCAACTACTGCAAGTGTGACTTCTTTCAAAGCCATGTGCTGCAGCTGCCCACCGGCATTCTCTACCACGACATATCCAGCTGCCAGCAGCATCCTCTAGCCGGTTGGAGTGAGGAGAGCCTGACGTCCTACACCTGCCCACACGTTTTGGCCCTCCGACTGCATCAGTTGCTAAAGCCCAGCCAGACCGAGCAGAACATCAAGCCGGATCAGTTGAGGCAGCTGCGCAGCGATATTTTCCGCGACTAACATGGAGGAGGCATCGCCGTACGGCGACTACAAGTTCGTGGGCCGTTTGGACCACGTCAAGACCTTCAATCAGGCCATCAAGTCCATCTGTTTCAATGATGTAAGCATAAGGAAGTCCTATTTCTGAGGATAAAGGAAGACAAATCATCTTTTGTATGTGTTTTCGCTAGTATGGCATGCTTCAGGTGTCGGATGACGGGCTGCGCATCACCGTGGAGCAGGGCAAGTCCATTCAGGCAACGCTCTTCATGCCGCCGGGCGCCTTCAAGGAGTTCTATGTGCAGGACTTCCAGAGCTTCGGCCTGAAGATGAACGTGCTTTCCGAGTGCCTGAATCTTTTTGGCTCCGCCGACTGCAGCCTGCGGATGATGTATCGCGATGAGGGCGATCCGCTGAAGATCATTCTATACCCGTACGACGATGAGGATGTGAGCACCGAGTGCGCCATAAAAACCATGGACTGCGAGGAGCCCATTGACTACGACATGAACCTCAAGGGTTCCGATTTAAATGTAATTTTCGTACGAGGTCCTAATCTCTCGAAAGTATTTCACGAACTTGAGAAATCGGCGGAGGAATTCGAGTTTGTCACTTCGCCGGATAGGCCGCACTTCAAGATCACCACCGTGGGCATCATGCAGGCCGTGTTCAGCGTGGAGGTGGCCAAGACAAGTCCCATGATGATGATGTTTAACTGCAAGCAGACGGTGGTCGCTCGCTACAAGAGCCAGCAGATTCGGCTGACCAACAAGGCGATGCAGGCGGCCACCAAGGTGGCGATTAAGACGAACTCGATTGGCCTGTTGGAGCTGCATCTGGTGATGCAGGGCGAGGGCCAGGAGGAGATCTTTGTACAGTTTTACATAATTCCATTGCTCAATACCGAGTGAATATAATTTAAGGCAGATATTTTGTAGCTGTTACCGGTTAATATTAAAGATGTAATATTAAAGATTTAATTTAAAACAAAAGGTATTTGTTGGTCTTTGCTTGGTTTTGGCGGAAGGTTTATGCACTGACATTCTTATATTTATATTTATTTTATAAATTCTAGAGATTGTAAGGTCACAAGGTTATCAATTGAACCTGAGTGGCTCACAGATAACCTCAAGCATCCATAAATCCAGAAATTTCTGATTTATTTGTTCACTCATCTGTCTGTTGTGTTTATAAAATATTATATTGACTTTGGTAAACAAAAATAGCAATCTGGAAATTGGGTTCGCGAGAAATAAGTCTCCCCAACAAACTGTTATCAGCGGAATGGAGGTGCTCCCTGTGTACTTTCCATACTTTCAATCAGTCTTGGTCGTGAGCCAGTGCAGTCTGCAGTTATCGCTCGGTAAAATGTTAATTCTAGTGACACTGGTCCTGATCCTGCTCCAGGTGCTGGTGCTGGCCATCTACCTGTACCTTACCTGGCACCACAATTACTGGCGCAAGCGCGGACTAACCACAGCTCGACCGCTCAGCGTACTGGGCACATATCCTGGTCTGCTGACCCGGAAGAGCAACCTGGTCACCGATGTGCAGAAGATTTATGAGTGAGTTTTCTTATAGATATTAAAAGCTATTTTAAACGCCTGTGTCTCCACAGCAAATACAAGGATAAGCACCGAGCCGTTGGTGTGTTCGTGACCCGGCAGCCGCAGATTCTTATCCTTGATCCTGAGTTGGCCCACGAGGTGTTGGTGGGGAATTTCCGCTGCTTCAAGGACTCTCTAACCAGCTCCTACATTAAGCATGCCAAATGGGACAAGTACGCCCCGCTCAATCCCTTCTGGGCATCCGGAGAGTCCTGGCGGCGACTTCGCACTGACGCCCAGGCGGGTATCTCGGGGCATAGGCTTAAGCAGGGCTTTGCCATCTGGCAGCAGGGTGGAAAGATGTTAACGGACTACATGACCCGCCAGTTGACGGACCATAGCAATGTCCTGGAAACCAGAGATGTGAGTTTGAGGAATGCCCAGGAAAGGGATATAGATTTGGAGTACAAGAATATTCTTTATTCCAGCTCTGCTTTCGTTACACTGCCCATGTAATGGCGGACTTCATTTGGGGCATCGATGCTGGAACCCTAACGCGAGCCATGGATCAACCCAATCAGATGCAGCAGATGGCCAGCCGGTGGACCAGTTACGCCTTCTATATGATCTCCATTTTCATGGCCTCCATCGTGGCGCCCTGCGTTCGCCGTCTGCTGCGCTTTCGTTTCTATCCCAAGGAAACGGATGAGTTCTTCTCCAACCTGACCAAGGAGTCCATTGAGATGCGCCTGAAGGGTGGCGGCAGGGATGCGGCTCGCAAGGATTATCTCTCGCATCTGCTGCAACTTCGGGATCAGAAGCAGGCAACCCACGACGAACTGGTGGGTCATGCCCTGACCGTCCTGCTGGATGGTTACGATACCTCTGGGGCGGCTCTCCTACACGCTCTGTATTATGTGAGTGATTGTGGGAATATCTTTAAGAGTATATTTTAATTTTCCATTACTTTATAGTTGTCCGAACATCCCAAAGTCCAGCAAAAGTTGCGAATGGAAATCCTGTCTGGCCTGGGAACCGAAAAGAGCCTGGACTTTGAGAAGCTGTGCTCGCTGCCATATTTGGAGCAAGTGGTCTATGGTTGGTAATAAATATTTAAGTGCTGAGAATTACAGTTTGCAGGGAAGAATATAGCTCATATTTATATTTACTAAAAAGTAGTAAAGACTCTGGATATTATCTGAGAAGGTATACTTACCTTACGAAAGGATAAAGATCTTAAAAGGATTTTTTAGTTATCTTTTAAAGCTTAAATTAAAGTAAATCCTCTTATTGCAATTATAGAACAAAACAATTATATTAAGTATAAATCAAGTAATCTTTTGACTTTCCAGAATCCCTACGACTAAGCAGTTTGATACCACAATACACGAAGGTCTGTACAAATGCCACCACAATTCAGTTGAATGAAACCAAAAGGCTGGAAGTGGAGGAGGGCGTGACGATCATGATACCCAACTATCAGTTCCATCATGACAAGCAATACTTTCCCGAACCCGAAGAGTTCAGGCCCGAACGCTTTGACAATGGCGCCTATCAGGAGTTAATGAGAAAGGGTATCTTTCTTCCATTCAGCGATGGTCCTCGCGTTTGCATGGGTGAGTCTCCAGAATAAGGCTATCTATCTATGATTTGTTTTAATAATTTTTATATTTAATATATATTCAGGCATGCGTTTGGCCCTGCTGACTTTAAAGTCAGCCCTGGCTCACATAGTCAGTGAGTTTGAAGTGGTGAAGGGCAAAGAACCTTTGGTACCCAACGAAGATGCTGGCTTTGGGATTGTGCTGCAGGGAAATGTTAATCTGGAATATCGTCACCTTCAGAGATAGATTTTACTTATCTCTTATAAGTTTTTGTTTATATAATAAATGCATCAAATATAATTTCCTCGTAATGCAATCAAAAATTCCGACTTTTTGCTGCCTCTAATTAAGACAATAAGTTAAAAGTCATACTTTTATTAAGAGTCTTATGATAATGATGTTCGTCTATCGAACAATTATTTGTATAAATATTTCATAGACTTGTGAAATAATATTATATGTTAAAGGTGCTATGTAAATAGTACATTTTATTTTTTATTTTATTTCCTGATAAGCAAGTGAAGGCAGAGAAGGGCTCGTGTTTTTGCGGGAACCGAACTTACCTCTCCAACAAACAATTATCAGCGATGATAGTGTTATCAAAATCGTGTGTCGAACATAAATTAAAAACTTATAAAAACCGGTTTTGCCGGCACTCAAAAAAGATTACTGTGTCAGTGAAGTGTATATAGTATTTCGATTCCATTGCTTTACGGGGAATTATCAGTTCAAATGGCCGGCAGTTTCCATTCGGACACCGTAAAGATCTGATCGTGTAGACATGCTGACCGTAGTGGCTCTGGTCTTGGGCTTTGTTCACATTGCCTTTGCTGGGGTTTATTTCTACCTAACCTGGTTCCACAAATACTGGGACAAGCGGGGAGTGTTCACCGCCAAGCCGCTGACCATTTTTGGCACCTATCCGGGCATTCTGGTCAACAAGAGCCGCAGTCTCATACTCGACGTGCAGGATGTGTACGAGTGAGTCTGACACACACTATAAATATTTAAAATACTAAGTATTTTTATTTAAATTCCAGTAAATACAAGAATAAACATCGAGCTGTGGGCACATTCATCACACGACAGCCGCAGCTACTCATCCTCGATCCCGCTTTGGCCCATGAGATTCTGGTGGACAAGTTCACACACTTTCGGGACACCATAAGCAGTAGCTTTGTGGGCCACAATCCGGACGATAAGTATGTGATGAGGTCGCCGTTTTTCAGTGCTGGCGAGGAGTGGAAGCGAAGGCGCACCGAGAATGTGGGCGGACTCACGCCCAACCGCCTGAAGCTGGCCTTCGCCATCTGGGAGCAGAGCGGGCGGAAGCTAGTGGAGTACATAGAGAGGGCCAGAAGCCAGAAGGGTGATGTCATCGAGACCAGAGATGTGAGTACCTCTAGGTTGAAATAAGTACTTCTAAGGTAAAAGTAATTAATTCCGCTTCTAGCTTTCTTATCGCTTCACGGCCGACATAATGGCTGACTTTATCTGGGGCATCGATGCGGGTTCGCTTAGTGGTGACGTCGGCGAGATTGGGGCCTTCCAGAAGACCTTCACGGACTGGACCGTCTATGCCTTCAGCTCGATGATCAGGTTCAACAAGACCCTGGTGGCCACATTCGTGCGAAAGCTGCTCAAGTTGCGCTTCTTTACCAAGGCATCGGATGAGTTCTTCCTGCGATTGACCCGGGATGCTATGGAGCTGAGGCAGGGTGGCCATGGAGAGGGTCGCACGGACTATCTGTCCCACCTGCTTCAGCTGCAGCAGCGCGGGAATACCATCCATGACTCCGTGGGCCATGCCCTCACCGTACACTTGGATGGCTACGAGACCTCTGGAGCTGTGCTCTACCACATGCTCTATTCGGTGAGTTTTTTTTTATAATAAAATAATATAAACAAATATTTAATTTTTCTTGCTTATCAGCTGAGCGAACACCGCGAAGAGCAGGAAAAGTTGCGCTCGGAAATTTTAGATGCCTTGGCCTCCAATGAGAATATAAGCTTCGAACAGCTCAATGCTCTGCCCTATCTGGATCAGTGCGTTAATGGTAGGTGCCTAAGGGTCTGGGGTTATAACTGATAGTCTGGTTATGGAGGCAGACAGATCAAAAGATTATTTTCAGTTGGTTCTAACAGATTAAGTAGCTACTCTTTAGCTTGGAATTAACACTCAACATATAAGCAATAAAGTATTTATTTAAATTATTTATTTATTATAATAATACATCTACCCTTCCAGAATCACTGCGCCTTACCACACCCATTGGTTTCTTTATGCGTATCTGCACCAAACCCATTCAGCTGGATTTGGGAAAGGATAAAACTGTGGACTTGGAGCCAGGAACTACAGTGATGGTGCCCGCCTTTCAGTATCACCACGATGATGCTTTCTACCCAGAGGCCAGCGAATTTAGGCCAGATCGGTTTGAGAATGGAGCGGCAAGTGGCTTTAACAAGCGCGGTTGTTTCCTGCCTTTTGGAGATGGTCCTCGCATTTGCTTGGGTGAGCCTTATAATTTTATTTTAAATATCTAGCATCGATTTTGACATCTACAATTATAATTAGTTAGGTTATAAATATTTTATACATCCACAAGTATAATATTTACCTAGATAATTAATTTATAATCATTACCTTGCTAGTAATTTCAATATTATTTTTAAATATTTTATTATCCTTCTCTCCCAGGCATGCGTGTGGGACAGCTGAGTGTTAAGACCGCCATTGTGCACATCCTTTCGAATTACCTGGTGGAACAGACGAAAAAGGTGCCCTTGGGCGCTGACACGGGCCTGGGATTATTCCTCAATGGAGATGTCGAACTGAAATATACAAAATTGCGAAAATAAAACGCAAGGTTTTTATTAATTTTTTTTTTCTCTCTCATCCTTGTTGGTTGTGTTGCCTAAGTGCAGAGTGCAGATGTTGCTTTTGTATAAGGATTGCTGTTGGGTTTTCGCTTTTTATATTTTGGCGCAATAGTAATTTGTATATGAGTGTGTGTGTGCGTTGGTGTGCAGCTTGGTAGTGCAAGTGTGTTGGACTTTTGGGGGCAACCGCGGCAAAATTTAATTTAGCGCAAACCGACCGCAGACCAACTGACACTCCCCCTTTCAGCCGCCCCCTTTTTCGCTTCTATTTAGCTCAAGCTTCACATGGTGTAAAAAAATATCCCAGAATTTTGGACTGAGAATAATTTTTTGGAGGTAAAGATAGCCAGGATTTAAGCTATATAAAAATGTTATTCTAAGTAAGGAAAGTGCATTTTGGTATAAGGTAATTATACCCTATAATTAAATAAATAAAAAAGATTTGTTTAGTAGACTTAAGAAATTTAAAAGATTGCAAATATTTACAGAAGGAAATTGTAATTTATTTTAAGACACAATTAACATTCTTAAATGATTAATTCTTGAAATAAAATTTCAACATGCCATTTAACAACGATTATAATTTTTTCAAAATATCCTTGTCTCCATTTGTGTGGATTAAATCAAGCCTATTAAACAATTAACCATTTAAGTTTTATATATTTTTTTGAGTGCACCAAACTGAGCCTTTACTCTGTGCACTTTCATATTGAGCGACCGCATATACAGTGGACGGCGACGAGGATGAAGGACAAAGGACGACACCGATCCCCAGCCACAATGCCACCGCGTGTGCATGAGTATTGTGTTGCAGGCGCGCTGGTCATAGCTTTCCATTTTTCTTTTTTTAAATATATTTTTCCGTTATTTACATCTTTTTCTCTTGCCGCTTTTTGTTTTAGCAACAAGCCACAAAATTTCATTTGAGCTTGCAATATGGCGCATTTAAATTTTTCGCTCTTTTCCCGCCTCGCAGCGAATGCATAAAGTTTGGCTGTCGAAGGGGAAATGATGAAGTATTCCCTTTGTGGATATGAAATTTGATGGTGGGGGGATGGGCCGCATAAGCTGCCGCCAGCCACTGAACGTTTTATGTAAAAGTCTAAACAAATTGCGGATTGCATGCGAAAATTACGGTTGCTTCCTGCCACCGCAAATATTTGGATTCAATTTGAATTTTGATATATTTGCCTGTGGATTTTTGGGGAGCCAGGATCAAACAGTCGTAAAATGTTAATGACTGGCGCAGTTAACGCGAAAGCGAAATAAATAGCAAAGGTAAGGCCGAAGGTACTTACAAGATTTTCATTTCCCTTTTGCACTTTAGGAAAAACGCTACCTGGTCATGATAAAATTATTACAATTATTATAAAATTGTACAAAGATTTTAAATTATTATTTTATTACTTAGGAATTAACAGAATAATTATTAAAAGAATTTGGCAATTATTCGTATTGAATTATTTATTAGTGTGGCCAGAGTACAATAAAATACAATTGCAATGATTTAAGTTAAGTTTTTCCAATCTTAAGCTTCATGTTTCATGTGCAGTTCAATATTTCCACCATTTATTTACTTTTTAGCTTTTCCCTGAATTAAAATTCCTGAAAATAGCGAGCCCTGCGATTTTTCCACAGTGTGGCCAGAGGCAAAGTCAAAGCCAAAGGCAAAGCCTTCATTTCATGTTGCAACAACGCTCGAAGATAAGCAAGCGGAATGGTAAAATGGGGAGTGGAGCTGCGGGGCAAACCAAGGGCAGGCTGGCAGGCTGGGAAAATAGGACTTTCCACAGGATTTTCGCAGGAGCAGACACAGGCTCAGGCACTGGCGCCGGCACAGCCGTAGCTGGCATGCCCGGCTTCATGCTACGTTGGCTTTTATCCAATTTACCTGATAACCGCAAATGAGCGTTAATGGGCAAATAAATAGAAAAGTGCCAACTACGCCACTGCGACGCGTTAACTGAATGAAGCGGCGCAGGCAGCAGCAGAGAGGACGGACTGGGCGGGACAGGTGAAATACCCAACTTGGGATACCATAACCATTTGTGCGGCTTGATGCCCTGTCGCGTTTACTTTAGTGCACATACTAAACCAATTTAATGTGCTTACCGTTTTAGGAGTTTTTGTGGGTTAAATCATTCGGCAGGCAAGCTTTTAATTTCGCTGGAACGAGGCAGGGCCGGCGAGCGATGCGGGGGTTAGTGCGAAAATCTTTGATGCAGAAATTTTAAATCCATCAAACGGATTTTATAGGTTGCCACCACCCCACGTTGGGCTTAAGTGTGAATATTCAACACTTTAGAGTAGGGATTATGGGTAAGGGTAATGGGGTTTCCCTTTTACGAGGCTTTAAAAAGTAGCTTATTAGGGAAAACTTTTACATATTCGTAGGTTTCTATTATATAGAATTTTGTTATTTTTATTTTTAGAATTTCTAGAATTTAAGACTTATTATTAACAAAGATATTGTTGTTATAATATATATATCCTGCTTGAGTTATTATTAAAAAAAAATCTGCAATTATTTAAAAGATGTTTACACTTGAGTTTCTCACTTTAGTTTCCTTCATTTTAAATTTCATCCTGTAACCTTTTTTAGGTAATTTTTTGGCACTGTTATTTAACTTCTTAAATATTTTAGCACTATTATAATGAGGTAACACAACTATTTAACCATATTTTCTATATTTTCTTCTTAAACTGGCTTACAAATCCCTCCACTGAGCGAAGGAGATCGAAATCTCGGAACTATCAACTTAACCCATTGAACTGAAACATCCCCAGGCTTGATGGAAACTTTACCTGGCTAATTTCTTCCGGCCGTAAATGGTGGGTCGTGGCAGAGGCCTGCCTTTGGCCGTGTTGTGAGTGGCTCAAAATCTATGGCATTTCCAATCAGCTCCGGTGAAAGCATCCAACACCCCTGAAACACGTTTGACAAATCTGCACACCCTGGCAAACAATGTGCCAAATTTGAAGCGGGTGGCTGGATGGCAGGGAGGGGAAGTGGGGTTTCAGGGAGAGCAGAGGAGTATGAGAGCAGAGAGGGGGTCACGGTACTCAAGCCTTGCCAACATTGCGTCAACCTAACATTAATTTCTGCACGTTCCATTTGCCAGCGGGTCGTCTTTCGGATCTGGCCTGGTCTTCTCTTTGGTTCGTTGGAGCTGCCGGCATTGCAACACTTTGGCCACAAATACAGCAACAAACACACCGACACGAGCACCCACACAGCGACAAACAGATCCTCACACACAGCCACACACACCACACTGAGAGCAAAGACAAGATCGAAAGGGGAGAGAATATATGATGGATTAAAGTTTAAGAAAGTAAAGAATTTTATCTTTTTTTGTATTTAACTGAAGATATATTTGAAATTTAATTTAATATTCTTTTTACCTTAAGAAATACTACTTTTCTCGCTCTGCATTCCCACAGAGAGGTAGACAGAATGCAGGCCAGCAAACGGCTAATGGAATTAGCAACAATTTAACCATTAAACACATCATGTGCATTGGCATGTTGCACATTCAGTTGGTAGATTACTCGTTTCTCCCCTCCTCTGGG
>JAEIIU010047011.1:55001-81672 GCA_018874675.1 Drosophila baimaii
GGGAGTCCTGGTGCTTGTGTGGCCTGGGACTGGGTCCCCGGGTTCTGGCTGGTTAGCTCTGTTACAGAAGGACTGAATAATGTCTGGGATGCGCCGGTTGCCTTACGCGGTTTATTGGCATTAAATCGGAGCGCTCCGTTGCCATTTTGGCTTTGCCCTGCTTAATAGACTTCGGTTTGCTTTCATTGCATTTCCCCAACAGTTTCCCCTGATTTGCCCTGACAAACGTGGCCGCTAATTAAATGGAAATTCGACCAAGTTCTGGGGGCCATCAAGGAGGGGAGCAGCTTTACTAGCCATCTCAGCCACTGCCTGTTTGCTGTTTCCTGTTTGCTGTTTGCTGTTTGCTGCGAAATTGTGGATAAAGAACAGCTCAGGTTAAGTATCTTCTGGCTTTATGGCAGGTACTTATTTGTCGGTAAGCCAGAGCAAATATTTCTGCTGAGTTGGCAACACAACTAGCCGGACAAACGGTGGGGCCATAATATCAATAGTGGCGGCTAGAGGTGGTGGAATAGGTTGTGTCTAGGAAGTAATATAAAATAAATTGAGATTCGTGCATTTATAGAAAGAATATCAAATGGAAGATATGTTTTTATGGGTAAATAGCCTTGATAAAATATTCCTTATTTTCTAAGCTTAAGTCAAATACACTTAAGGGTAATTAAGCTTAGGTTAGTAGAAGTTGATTAGGAAATTTATTTATATAATATGAAAAGCTTCCTTTTAGAATATAATTATATAATAAAAAAGAATCAAGAACCCAATACGGAATAATAATATATTTTTTAAGGGAACCCCTCTTTTATTTATCCAAGAACTAGTTCCAGAAACAATACACAGCATCTCTGGGCAATTTATCCTTATAAAAGACACACATGACTTCAGGCATTGGCAAATTTCGCCTTCTCCCTGTTTTGTGCTGATTTTATTTGTGTATTTCTGGGTGGGTGGCGGCGGCTCATCCGCCTGGTCAGGTAATTTGGGCAGGAAAAATGGCATCATTAGCTTAACAAATTTGCTGTTTGCCCATAAATCGCCTAAAAGTAAGCAACCAGCCAGCCAGAACAAAACCAAAGCGAAGAATGGGCGACGAAGTTAAAGGCATGCCGGGCGGGGCAGCGGCTCTTAATTAAAATTGAAAGTGGCCCAAAGAGTCAAGCGACTTTGGTTCAGCTGAGTTTTCACTTTTCCAGCGCCCAACATTTTCATTAGGAAGGCAAATGAAAATTAAGCGAATTCTAAATGAAAATAGACAGCGACTTTCGGGTCCGTGCCTGCCTCCCCCCTGCTGTTGTTGTTAATTCGTTAGCTTTCTCCCCTCGACATCATAAATCATTAATATGCAAAAATTACGGGTGAAGTGGCGGCACCCCCATTAAGTTCCTATAGCCTTAATATTACGTATACGCCCAGTTGAGCAGCCAGCCAGGCAGATGACCCTCTGCTTCGCTCCCCCTCCCTCTCTGTGTATGTGTGTGTGTGTATGTGGCAGATAAAAACTTAAAGAATTATAACTTTGGGGCTTTTGGGGGCTCCTCCGAGGCTGGCGCACAATGACCACAAAAGTAAATAACATGCCATCCGCAAGCCAAGAAAGTCCGAAAAAATAGCCACAGAGAGACAGCCGACAGGGCAGGGCAGGGGTGAGAGAGAGAGAGAGCGGGGGAACTTTTAAATATAATTTCAGCTTTTGTGCTAGTGCGTCAACATGGAACATGATATGGCAAACCGAAAAAAATAAGAGAAGCCTCCCTGTGGACCGGCAGCAGTGTTGCCAGCTTACCGTGAAAAATTCTTTAAAATGTCTAAAATGCAGATAAATATTCTACGATAATATCCAAAGGAATTTACTTACTTAAGGCAGGGATTTGTTAAGCCAATTAGGTAAAATATAATTGTAAATAATAATATAAAATGTAGGGTTAGAAATTATAATCTTAATAATGTTAAAAACTCAAAATAAAGAAATACATTATATTTAAAAAATTGCGTTCAAGTTTTGTAAGTGCCAAAATCTCATTCTTGAAGTTTTCTTTTTAATACAAAATATTCTACCAAAAGCGGAAACTATGGAGTAGGGAATTTTACATATTCTACATCTTAGTATATGGTAATATTTTTTCATAGCCAACCTTATATGTCCTAATAGCCAAATGACCAACAATGACAGTGAGCGAAACTGAGAAAAAGGCTGAGAATGTCCCTCGCCCTCTACGGCCTTGTCAATATTTGTTTCGCAATCAGCAAATACGTGTGCAGTCAATGGCTTGGGATATATCCAGCTTAGGGAGTACAGATGAAGTTTTGTGGTCCTCGTGAAGTCGTAGATAACGAAAATGGTGTTTGACTTTAAGAGAATCAGGCACAAGATATTGCAGATAAACACAAGGCTGAAAGGAAGAAAAACACGAGACTGGTCAGCCCAAGGAACTCAATTAGAGTGGAATGCCAGGGGGATGGGAATCTCCGAAGGTCTTGATTAACAGTTTGCTGTTATTTGTTTTTTTTTCTCTCTTTCGTAACTTACAACTTGTAAGGTTAATCATTTTAGGCAGGGATGTAAGCGTGATGGAGAAATAAAAAAAATATAAATTATTTTAATAGCATACAAATTCTAGAAATATTTGCATACACATATTTACTTTCTTGTAAGTTCTTAAATCCAATTTGCTGTTGGCTAAGGAAATTAAAAATCCTTGATGTCACTTCATTCCGTGACATACAACTTCTCGTGCGTGAGTTGCTTGTCACATGCACATTCTGGTGCTTCCTTAATATCGCTAATAACATTGACAACTGTCAACGGCTTCGCGAAGGAAGCTGTCATACTCACACCCTCACACACACACACACACACACACACAGACATGCGAACTGGCAACTGTCAGGATATCCTACAACAACAAAAATAACAAATAACAACTCTGGGCCAGAATTAAATTCGGTGTCTGCTCTGAAGGCGAAAGCCGCTTTACTTCTTAACTTTTTTGCGTTCGGGGTTTTTCATTTCCAGCTTTTGTGAAAAAATCATAAATATGTAGTCGGTGTTACCAGTAAAAATTTATGAATACCCACCAGGGTTATTCGATTTATATGAATGAAAAAGGAAATAACTGACAATTCAATAAATGTATTCATAATTCTAAACAATACATAAGTCAACCAATTTATTTAATCTTTGGTAAGAATATTTTCCCTTTTAAGAGAGAATTTTATTTTAAAATGAATATTTGTTTATATAATTTAACTACCCCTTAATATCTGCAACTTGCTTACAAAAGAAGTAACAATTTATTGGAAGAAGTTTAGGATGCTTAAAATATTTTAAATATTATCCTTTAGCCACCCCTCGCCACGTAGTAGAGTATTCACAAGACACTCCGAAACTTAACCGAAACACGGCTTTAGTTTTCCGAGGGATGTCCGAAAATAAAACTAAATAAAATAAGTGCGCCATTTATGCATATTAAAAAATATATATTACAAACAACGGGACTCATATATAGCAAGGAGGTCCTTCACAACTCTCTTCCTTGTCCTGGAATTTATTTCCCCTGTATAGTATTTTCATTTGCGTCCGCAATTCTTTATCCGCATGCAGCGGGCTGGCCATGGCCAACATTTCCAACACTTTTGTCAGGGCCACGGAACGCCAAGTTGCATGGCAGACATCGCCGTGCCACCGAAATTTAATGCGCTACGGATTCGGAACTCCAACGCCTGGCAGTCCGGAGGAGTCTGGGGCTGCCGGCTGCTCGGCCACCACTCAGTGTCATATTTCGGGGGGCGAGGAGACAGATCTTACGGCAAGTATTTTAACTGCCCCAACGGTGTAGTGTATTACGCTCCATAATGGAATTTACAATGTCTTGGTGGGACTATTTTTAATAATACTGCAAAGTACGTTTCCTTAATATTTGCATAAGAACTTAATTGGATTATTTTACTAGAAGAAGGTTTCAAATTCAATTGATACGAAAATAGGTTAGTAAACCTTTCAAAAAAGATGTAAGAATAAACATTAACTAAAATTCAAAATGATTTCCTTTACTTAAATCTTATTAATTTTCTACTGATATATTTCTATAACATTTTCACAAAATAATGAAATAAAATCAAGTGTATATCTTTTTCGCTTTTAACACACACATGCATGTTTCCAGCTTTACTTTCTTTTTTTTATTTCATACATTCGCAGTTATTTTGTGTTCTCTTTTTTTATATTTTTTACTTTTTTTAACGAGCATTTTCTGTCCATTTCATTTTTTGCGACTTTTGTAGCGTTTTACAGTCATATGAATATTAAATTAAATTTTTTCATCTCCCTCTTGCCCATTGAGATTGCGAAAGGCGAAGGTGCGATGGCGTGGAGAGGCGGAGAATCGGAAAGTACGCATACGTATTACGTATACGTTGCGTCTGCCTTGACTTTGCACGGACACAAAAGACCCACTGTCACATGTGCAATTCATCAGAGAGGCGGCTATCCGCTTTTAATCAAATGCAGAGTTGACCAGGGAGCTTGGGAGGTTGGGAGGTTGGCTGCAAGGATGGGGCCGGCCACTGAGAGGCTTCCCTTTGACGACGGCTGACGTCTGCAGCCTCAAGATGGCAAATTGTGCCGGTTGCTCTATGTGTTACCCGGCTGCAGGGACCAAATGCAAAGCAGTTAGAGCTGCTGGCTGCTGGCTGCTGACTGTGTCTGATATGGCTCACTTCTGCCATTTATCTTCTTTTACGGCTTGCAAGGGCGTGGCCGTGGCCGATTCAATTCCAGAGGTTCAAGGCAGCTGCTGAGCAACGCATGAGGAACGCATTTGGACAGGCACAAACGCATGCAAAGTACAGGCAAGCAGGGGCTTTATAGTGAGAGAAATTAAGGGGGTTTCAAATGGGTTAAAAAAAGAGAACTATAGGGGCTTAAATAAGTTCACGAAATGTATTTATTATAGAGAAAACATATTTAAAATTATTTATTTCGGTTCAATTTATAAAGTTCAATAAGATTTAATAGACTTATAAATGGCATTGCCTCATAATCTAAACAGATATAGATTAATTATTTTGTTATTTTAATTAACGTTCGAATTCTTTATAAAAAATACACTAATATAAACTTAGATTACTAGCTTCCAGGGTCTTTGAATATATATAATACTTTATTATTTTTTAAAGAACATGTAAATCGCTGAACACGAATCTGAGGTCAGTTCACCTCAAAAAAAAAACTATAAAAAAGTCAAAATATGTATAAACTTGACGTGATGGTGACGACCTGACCGCAGATTCGTGTTCAGCGAAGTAAGTGAAGTGAGTGTAGCTTTTCTTTTATAGTTGAGAGCGTGTTTCCAATCGATTTTAATCCTTTAACATTTTTCCAGTGTATTCCCAAACACACCTACAAATACACATACATTTCGGCACATGCCTGTGCATATTTGAGAAATTGTGTTTGAACTTTGGCTTTGGTTTCGACTCACTTCACCTCCTGGCCGATCCTGCTCCAGCTTCAAGTCCAGCTTCTACTCCTGCCAATGCTGCTGAGGAGCAGGGAGGAGCTGCCAGCTTGACAAACGCACAGTTTTCAGGATTTACTAGCACCCACTCGGCCGCCAATGTGATTGAAAAATTTGCCCAAATTTTTAGCTGTGCTGCCATCTTGACACTTAATCCTGGGCCAGGCCGAGTGAGACGCAGCTTGGGTCCTTAATAAACTTGACACTTCGCCCCCTCCCCAAAACCCTGCCAATTTTCCCCTGGTCATGTAAAATGTATGCTCTTTTAAGGAATTCAAACAAAACATGACAGCAAATTGCACTTTGGCTTAACAGCAAAAATCCATTGGCGTGGCCCTCGATTTTTAGCCTTACACGATATGCAATCCAATTGTGGCCAGGCCACAGCAGATTTATAATTCGATTTTATTTCTTTTTTTTTGTTGGCATCTCCCCCAGCTCACGTTCGATGACATGTGCCGAAAATTGGAATCTATTTTTTGCCACCCAGCACAGCCCAGATTTGAACAATTAAATGGCGAACTCGTGTTATGCAAATGGTCCGGGAACGTGCCTAAAATTGCAATTAGAGCAATTGCAGCATCGAACGGCGCATAAAATATCAATAAACAGTGCTTTGCACACAGAGACGGAAAATCCAGGCTGACTGATCGGGATATCTGGTATCTGGCTGGCAGCCAAAAGGATATTTGTCGCACACAGAGCTGAGCGTTCGAGGATAATCGAAAGGCGGCAATTAATGGCCAACAGAGTTTGCTCCTCCTGCTTCTGGTGCTGGTGCGATTGTGTGTGGTGTCCACTGATAAGGACCCAGCCCGGGACACTAATCCTGCTAACCGAAATGGGTGACGATTACCCGGTGAGTGTTGCCCGGCAGAGCAGCAGAGATGGTTGCATTCAATGCAAATGGTTTTGTTAATAACACATTTGGTTTTGTTTTGTTTTAGGGGGGGATTCTGAGATTGGGTTGGGAGATACATGCATCTGGAATCAGGCTATTGAATGCCATGTTTCAAATGCAACTAACTGAATCGAAATATAATACAAGACAAGCTACATAAAGGCCACATTCAGTTAAAAATATAAATATTATTGTGCAAAGTCTTGCAATATTATTTAATCAAGTTTAAACAGACTTAGAATTGGGAAAATAAAATTATTTATTAGAAATAAGATCTAGAATCTATAAAAGAAAATAAATTTAAGTAAATAATAATATATATTATCTTGCAATATTATTTAATCAAGTTTAAACAGACTTAGAATAGCGAAAATAAAATGATTTATTAGAAATAAAATCTAGAATCTTTAAAAGAAAATTAATTTAAGTAAATAATAATATATATCAGAGGGATATGCATTTAGTAATATGCAAACTTAAGCGAATCATTGTTTGTTTGCCAATAATTGGCTCTTAATATTATTCTATAAAATATCTGCATCAAAGCATTTGTGTTTTTTGCTAATAAATTTAAAAAACAAACAATTAATAGTGGCTTTTTGTTACTGCCAACGCATTAAAACTGCCCATAGGTTCGATGTCACTTATTCATGTGTGGGCCATACTCTTTTTTTTTAGCATCAATAAACAGAAATTGATATTATTAATAACATTTGATCGAAACCAATTATGGAAAGAGCCATTGAAATGGATAATAATAATAATTCGAAATTGGTTTTCTGTTTAAATAAAATTAATTTAATTCGACAGGCAAAGCCGCAAATGCGCAAATTGTGAGGTAATTTTTTTTTTTTGGTTGCCATTGTTTTTCACCTGGGATCAATGCAAATACCTGTGGCTATGAGAGCCAGCAGCCAGCTAATACATGGCAAATTAATTACAAATGAGCCTTTCCCCCTTTCGATCCCAGAACCCCTTCCTCCATATTTTGTTTGTAGCTGCGGCCTGGCTGATTTTTAATTTATGCGCCCCGCAGTTGATTTTCACATAAAATCCGCACTCGCAGCCTCGCAAATCCACCGCAACTTAAAAGCTTAAAACGCCACGCCTTTGGATGGCGGATGGCTCCTGCTACCGCTGCCGCCGCCTAGGGTCCTGGTCCTGCCGCCAACATCCTGTGGCTCAGTGCCAAATCCCCGACCGAGGCTTATAAATTTTAATTAAAATGCGCCGCCAGATGGGAGGGCATCGCGCGTCATCAGCATCCGAACAGCACTGCGTGTCCTCGCGGCGCTTATTTCCGCTTACATTACAATTACATTCGCCTTCGGGGCAGCTGGCTGCCAAGTCGCATCCGCGCTCACATTTCCAGGGTCACCATTCTGGGGGGGAGGGGACCGCAATCTCCTGGCCAGGTGCTAAGCCCCAGGTCGCTGCACAAATCTGCATTTTGATGTGCGAATCCCGGGCAGCTGGACCGAGCATCGATTTCAGAGTTACACTTAAGATAGTTACTAGGCTATAGTCAAGCGAAATCTTATTCAATCCTTACCTAGACTAGGCCTTTATCTTTTAACTGATTTTTAGCAAGTTTGCAAGTTCATTTAGTCTTAATTTCACATCTTTAAATAATCGAATCAACTCTCACTTCTCCGTTTGAAAGTCAACTTTCTCCTTGGATAATAATTTCTCTAGATTATTACTGCCACAAATGGTTGCACCCTCGACAGATGCTGCTGCCTAGATGCAGCTCTTGAGATCTCCGGCGGAAGTAACATTTGTGTGCAATTTCAAATGGACTTGGACTTGGTGGGTTTTCCTCGCATTTTCCGCTGCTGCACTAATGACGCAAATCGGCCTAAATAACGAGTGCCGCCTGGTGGCATTTGGTCAACAAGTGGAGGCGTGGGCTGGCTGCGTTGCCAACTCAGCAGACTGTTTCATCCTTCGATTCCCGCCAGCCAGTCAGGCCAGACCCTTAATGAGACGCAATGAGGAGGAACCAAGCTATCAGGGACTTGGCCGCGAAATGGAAATTAAACTGCATCTGCAGCTGTGGCCCTGGGCGTTCCCATTGGGGGCGTGCCAGTGGGTTCAACACTTGATTTAATTAAGTTGATGTGGAGCTAGATCTGACGGCGGAGTTTTCTTTAATCTTTAAAAATATGATTTCAGGAAGGGGTTGCTACTGATTTCCAAAACAGATAGATCTTGAATCTAAGATCGTTTCCTCTGCCTCTTATGTCACATTTAACTGTGAGTATTTATTCTCCACCGAATCCAGTCAGCGGTGTGAAATGTCTATCAAGCTAACCGACGAGGCAATGCGCCAGTTCCGCGTTGCTAAGGTTTTCCAGGAGGCGGACGAGCATGCCGTCTCCCTGGACTTTTCGCGCGACGGCCAAAGTCTGCTTACCTGTGACCACTCCAAGCTGACCGTTTACAGCTGCGCCCGTCAAGCGGCGCACTGTCAGGTGAACCTTCAGCATTACGCGCCTGAGGTGGCCTGCTTTGCCCAGCGGGATACTCGTGTCCTGCACTCCAACTCGAAGGTAAGAGCTCTCAAAGGAATTTCCGCGAAAGGCAAAGGATTGCGCAGAGTACGAGAGACTGCAAGGCATTTCACTTAAGTTTACAAAGTTCAGGAAACTATTTTTGTCCATATTTTGTAAGAAAGTCAGGCAATAGTTAAAGAAACCCCTTTTAAATTTTTTTATTTGTATTATTTTAATATTTAATTCTTAAATATTAATGCAGTTTTTGTATACCTTTTCACAACCCCCAGCACGACTACGACATCCAATGCCTGGACCTCGAGATCCGTCAATGCGTCCGCCTTTTTAGTGGCCACACAAGGAGTGCCCGCCAGCTGATCTCTCAACCTGGTAGCCATTACGTATTCCTAAGCGCCGGAAGGGATGACCAGGTCTATGTGTGGGACTTCCGAACTTCGTCCTATACCCATCACCTGAAGGAGCTGCAAAGACCGCTGTGCGCCTTTGACCCGGCGGGCCAGATATTCGCCACGAGTTCGGGCACGCAACGGATCGAGCTCCATGATGTGCGAATGATGGGCTTGAAGCCGTACCTCAAGTTCGACTATCAGTTCAGTTCCAGCGCCAAGTGGACACAGTTGCAGTTCGCACCGGACGGGAAGAGCCTGCTGCTGTGCACGGATCAGTCCTGGTGCTTCAGCGTCAACGCCCTCGACGGCCAGTACTTGCAGTCCTTCACGGGCTTCTCGAACCATCAAAGGCAGGCACTGGAGGCCACCTACTCGCCGGACTCACAGTTCGTGCTGGCCGGCGCGGACGCTGGCCGGATACACATTTGGCGGGCGGACAGTGGCAATGCGGTGGCCGTGCTCAAGGGCAATAATGTGGATGCGGTCACCTGTCTGCGCTTCAATCCGCTGCTGACCATGTTCGTGAGCAGTGACCAGTTCCTCGTCTTCTGGATGCCCATGGCCAGTGGCAAGTACGAATGGGTGGAAAGGCTTCAGCCGGGAGAAACCACCAAGTGGAAGCAGGAGGACCGTTCCAGGTCATCGCCCCAGAGAGTGCCCGAGCCCATTAGTATGCCCAAGCCGATAATGGAAAGAAAACAGCCACGAAGGACGAAGCACGATTCCAGAATTTGGACTAAGAAAATTAAGAGATCTCCCTCCGATACCACTATAGATCTCACGGCAGACAAAGATGGTAGCGGTTCGCTTGAAGAGGGCGAAGTATCCGATTAGGAACCCGCAGAAGGCAGTGAGGTGGAGATTATCAATCAAAGGCGCCAAACTTGGCCAACTCCCCCCTCATTCCAACCAACCAGACCTCCCGGCCAGTCCTTCCATGCCTTCCAGACACAAATTGTTCAGTTCTCGCGGCAAATTGCACAGCTGGCTGCCCTCGACTGCGAAAGTTGGTCCTTTTGGCCAAGTTCTCTCCTCTGTATGTTATGTGCGCGCTTGAAGCACTGACAAGCGTTTCATTTATAGTAGTTTTCTGTGGCCCCAGAAAGAATTCCCTCTCTTTTAATATTAATGAAATCTTTGGCCGAAAAGCCCCCCAAAATAGAGCACACAAATTGCCGTTGAACTTTCTGAAGTTGTAACTCTAATTGAATATGTGAATGGGAGTGCTTTGTTGCTTCCCCGGAAAACTTTCCAGTGGGGGGCGCTATGAAGTTTTGAATGCCTCGTCAGGCAACTGCAAGGGCTAAGAATCTCAAATGTCCTTAGCCAAATATGGTATATGCATGTGGTTGACAGAAGCCAAGAAGTCCAGTGGCCTTTAAAGTTCTGTTTGGAAGCCTTTTCATGTAATTTGAATATTTAAAGTTTAATTATAAATTTTTAAAGCATTTAATTCAGCCGGCCATCCCTGTGGCTGCCAAGGTGGCTTAAGGTAGGTATTATTTAAATGCCAAAAGACTTCAATGTTTGATCAAAGTTGCGCTGTAAGTGTGCAACTGCCAGACACTCGAAAAGTCAACAAACTAACTAAATACACTCCTGCTGAAGTAGTTTCGGGTGTTGCAGCGGGGAAAACAAGAACAATAACTCTGCCAGCCGAGAACTTCTCATTATGCTAATTAAGTACAAAAGTTGAGAACTGAAACTAGGCAAACATAAATTAACGCATGCGACAAATGTGCAGGAGGAAGGATTAAGGCAGAGCCTGATGAGGAGCAAGAGAGAAAGAGAGGAAGAGCACAAGAGCGCAACAGAGAGAGCACAAAGCGTGCGCCGGAAACGGAAGTCGGCGTGTCACCATTTTGATTTGCATGGACATCACCATTAGCGCGACACTGGGGCCCCTAACGAGCATCCTTTGAAGCGCATAAATGGCGCCTTCTCATCTCGCCAAGGCGGCGAAAGGAGAAATTAATTAAAAAGGTGGGCACGAAATCTAAAAAGAAACGAGCGTGGCGCGTGACTTAATTGTAAAACAAATCCCAAATGGCCCCGGACACATAGTAGTAGTCCACATCGTTCCGTTTTGTTCCGTTTCCCAACCTTTTCTCAGATTGCCTTTTTCCATTTCCATCTCCATTTCCACGCACCACAAATTCCTTTTCCCATGCCGGGGGTGCCCTGACCAATGACGCAGGAATATTTAATGCGTTCGGTAATAAAAACGGATTTCGCTGGCCCCCAAAACACTAATCTTATTTTGGGGCGCAATCAAATTTGGAAGGAGGGAGGTCCTATTTCGGTCTGTAATGAACTACAAAGCCGAGGGGGAAACTTTAGCTGTTTTTCAGCTCAGGCTGGAATTATTGAGGAATTTTATGTACTTCAGGGGCAATCGGTTGCATGCATCTGCCGGAAGAAAACAACAAGTTTGCCTTGTTCGGAAACTGGCTTATAGCCTGTTTAGACCGGGACGCAACAGCTTTGGCGGCTTTTTTTAGGCCATTTGGAAAAAGAGGAGGAAAAGTCACTGTTTGTCTTCTTCTACTCTCTGGAGTTGTTGACATTTGATGAAAAACAGCTGACCGCTACAGCAGTCTAAACAGCCTGCAACCACTTTTCGCAACAGTGGAATTTACTCTAAAGCAGCGGCACCCTCCTCATAGACTCGCGAGTCAGTCAGTTTCTCTGCCCGGCACAGCACTGTCTTACTCACACAAGTGCAAGACTCACATTTTAATGTATTCGTGTGGGCAACACTGCTCTAAAGCCTTGAGGTGGGTAAATGTCGATGGTAATTTCGATAATATACATTTACCTTACTCTATAAACTCAAGCAAAAATTTGGTCTTTAAAATAAATAAATAAATAATAAATTTAATATAGTTTTATCTTATTTATTTTACTTAAAATAAATTCAATTTTATAAGTTAATTTATTTTTGAACATTTTTAAAAGACTATCAATCTTTTAAAAATGTTCAAAAATAAATTAACTTATAAAATTGAATTTATTTTAAGTAAACAAACTTATTAATGTTATTATGTTAAAACCTTCTTAAAAAACTCGGAAACACGGATTTAACAACATTTTTAGTCTATATTTTTTGCATCCTTAAAATGTGTTTATTATATAATATCCTAATTACAAGATTTACCAATTAAATTCTAGCAAAATATATCCTTATTTAAGATTTAAAATATTATTATTTCCTAATATATATTATTTCTAAGATCCATGAGTTTCAATTTTAATTCAATTCAATTCAATTTTTGCACTTTTTTTTAAAGCTGTTTTGGGAAACTTTCGTTACCAAGTGGTCACGGTTTAATGTTCAACCATTTTTACCAACCTTTCTATTAGTTTGTCAATTATAATTAATTATTATATCATAAAATATACCTATGTATATATTGCATAGAGGCCGGGATTCGATTAGAAAAGGTCTTGCTTTTAGCGCTCACCCTGGAACCCGAGTGTTATTTATATATCGCATAACTATTGTTGTCTTCACTTTGTCAGCCTTACTAAAGGGCCATGATTTAAGCCCGATTTCTGGTTATTATAAGAATCAATTTGACCTCAATACCTCTGTTCGCTCAATGGGCGACTACAAGTTGAGACTTGGGGCAAACTTTTAAATTACTCAACGGGCACTTTCAATAATGGCGGACCTGATTCCACGGGCAAGCCCCCTGACAAGGTCCTAACATGCCCAGTCAGAGGAAAAACTTTGGCCAACTGCCGCACAAAATGTACTCCTTCCATTCGCTCGACATTGACTTCCCCGCTTTTCCTTAGCCATTTCCCCCTACTTTGCCGTCCGCGCATTCCTCGAAAGTTGTGTTAAAGTTTTCTTTTTTGCTCGAAGGACGCGAGGCAGGATGTCTATTTCCGCCGCTGGCGTAAAAATAACAATCGACTTGCAGTTTGAATACGTCAGAGCGAGGGGCGTACATTTCCCTCACCTCCACGAGATTTTTCCTTTCCTGCTTCTCTTTCTCTCTCGTTCTTTTCTTTTTTTTTTTGTTATTTTTATAAGACGGAGGGATTAAGTGGATTTTTAAGTGGCAGCAGCAAAAGTGGCCACGGGCTAGGGATTAGTCCGCCTGTCCCAGGCGACACAATTACATGCACGTTGCTTCCCCCTTGGAAACCGTTTGACTCCTGTCAGGAGTGGACTTTACCATTGGCACGAACAGCACGTGCTAATGGAGCTTCCTTTTCTGGGGCTTCCTGGAAGCCCTGATGCGATGGCTATATAGGATATCGTTGGAATTTTGTTGTGCCCTAACGTTGGATATTAATAATGATCGCTCAGTGCTTCAAAGCCTATTGAGGGATTATGTACCTTCTAATACAAAATATTATTGTATTTATAATTTATACAGGACCTGTTAGGTACGGGTATCCTTCCTGATATCCTCCTCTCCTCGTGTGTGTGTGTGTTTTTCTTGCCAGTTACTCAGTTTGTCTTGCCAATCAATCCCCAAATATATTTACATAAACTGTGAACATTCGGGGTTCCATTTGAGTGCCTCTGGCAATGAATGACAAAAGGCAACTCAAAACCAGATTCCGAGTTCGGCCAATACGCATCATTGGTTGATCCTTTCTGAAACTATAATACTACCCCGGCAAGCACCGAGATTGTGTCCTTTAAGTGACGACTCGGCAACAGTTTTTCAGCTGGCTGTGGGTTCAATTTGCCTCGTGATTGCCTCAAATTAACCGACCATTTCGCTCTACCCTTCTTGTTGCTCCGATCGATGGGTGTGTGTGTGGTTGTGCAGGGACAATTGCGACGATTTGGCAATTGTCCTTTCTGGCCGAGAAGGATGCCCTGGTTGTGTGTGTGTGTGTGTGTGTGTGTGTGTGCCTCTATTGCTGTCAGGCAGTTGTCAGTCACTCAATCGGGCATTCAATCAAGCAATTTTCATACAAACTCTCGTCAAAGTGCGGACCCGAGAGAACCCGAAACTTTGATTTGCAATTTTGACACGCCGCTTAAATTGGAATTTTTGCTTTTAGCTTTGTAAATTCGCCATCAGCAGTCCTGGAAATGCAGGACACAGCAGGAGATGTGTGACCAACTGAACTAGTTTGGGGACACACTGGGTTAACTGGGGGATACAGGACTTATAAAATAATTAATATTCATTAATTAATAAAATATATTATATGTAATATAATATATATTTAATATAAAAGCTCTATTGTATTTAGAAAGCATCTTTTATACATTTTAATATTTTTAATATCTACCTAAAATAATACAAATATTTATATTAGATGTTTTTACTTAGAAATATATTTTTTGAACTCTTAAAGTGTTTTTTTTTTTTTATACAATTTCCTGATGGATTTTTAAACTAATTATTTAGCTTTCTATTCTCTGAAAAGGAACCAGCTCATGTTTGAAGTGCACTCGCCAAAGTTCATGAGCGAACCCGAGCAACTCCAATGCCAAAAGGCAGTTGTGCACTGTTGATTCGCTTTTAAGTGACGCTTTTGGCCTTTAACAGCCAAAACTCGCGGCTACCAAAGGTTGTTTTTCTGTGTTCCCTGCTGCATCATGGCGGTCCAAAAAAAGGAGGAATTCTAGGGGTTGAGGCCCCTTTTACAGCTCAAAGGATTTAGAAGAGCTGGAGAGTACACAAAAATATACGAATTTCAACTACAGCTGACTAAGGAATTCAATTCAAAATATTACTTCATGTAATTAGTTCATTAAAAATGTGTATAATTTTTATTAATTATATAAGATTAGGTATATCTTAATTTGTTTAATAATTTTTGAGCAGAAACATTTTTTAGAGAAAGATATGTTTACATAAAAATCAATCATATTTCAATTTTAAGAAATGGTCAAAAAATGTTTACAAATATATACTTTTTCTTAACGTTAAAAATCTGCAATAAATCTTTTTTCCCACAATTTCACATAGTTTTTTTCTTAGCAATTAAACTCTGTCCAATTTTTTGTAAGTGTACGATGCAAGCTCGAAGCGTTGGAGAGACACAGCGAACATCGGTATCGCCTGCATCGCCGTTGCAATCAGCTTAACAGTAACTAGAAAATAAATTGCATTCGATTTTGCTGTTACTCTTGGCGCTGCTGCCCTGTGTTTTCCTCCTCGCTCCGCTTTTTGTGTGTTTCGGCCTTATCCGCCGGTTTTGGCCGGACTGGGCCGTGGCCGAATGCGTGATTGGCCAGCGCGGAAAACAGACGCAAACAAAGCCCGCCGCCGGAGAGACGAGCCAGCAAAACTGCCAGCTAAGTGAAAAATGCGCTTTGGGTAACAAAACACAAAACAACAAAAAAAAAACACAAGCAAAAAAAAAAATAAAATAAAGAAAGAAATGCGGAAAAGCGGAGGGATTTCTGCTTTTGTTTTCTTTTCGCAGGCTTTTAATGCGATTTTTTTTCTCAAGAGGGAGGGTGGGGACGGTGGGAGGTGATGCAGTGATTTTACCCGGCTTCGGTGGCTAACAAATGTTGCCGCATTAAATAATGCCAGCAAGTATTTTTTAATTGAATTCTGTTTTCGCTTCTAGCTGCGGTTTTTGCCGTCCTTAGTTTATCTATCACACAGGACGACAGTTATTGATATTGACGATGTTCGGGACATTACATGGCACAGGCCATAATAATTATCAATTATTTAAGCCGCATTGATGGGTAACAGAAAAAAAAAATATAATTATTATTGAACGCCATTTAAAATTATTTCTAATATATTTAGAAAATGATTGAATTGATTTTGCAGACCATTAAATGGAACTTAATGGCCTACTAATTACATTTCCAAAAAGAAAATAATCCCTAAAGATGTACTTAAAAACATTAACTTAATATGTAGCCCTAATAACCTACATTTTCCTTTTTTCAAACCAATTAAGAGCACCAGAAAAGCCATTTAAAGCCAGCCCTGGCCCCCACACCTGACTCTTAAGCCTTGGTTGTTTATTTTATTTGACGCCTTTTGCCACCGCCTATTATATGGCCCACGGGGGAGCATTTGTCGGGCGTTTTGGATTTCAAATACTTTGCCATTTGTTTTTAGCAGTGCGGTCAGAGTTCGCGCCAGCCATTAAAATCAGACAGTGGCAGCGAGTGGTTACAGTGAATAAATCAAATTTTATTACCTAAGCGACAATTATTTTGACCGCAAAAATCAAAACGGGCCGCAAACGCCAACGAATGGTGGCGGACAGGCCGTGCAGAAGGTGCAAAGGATTTTGGTTTGTTTTCTATAAATAAATTCAAAGCTGCAAGTGACACCCGCAAGAACAGCATGATTTATTCTCGTTCAGCACCACCAAATAACCAGCTGCCAGCGGCCTTTGGTTTCTGACTGTGACAACGCTGCGTATGAGTTATTTTAATTACAATAATGGCTTGTCAATTACGAGACAGTCCTGACACAGTGTCACAGTATCACACATCCATCTCTCATACTCTAATTAATTACTCCCCGAAAATGTCATTAATATTGGTTAGAAAGGTACACCAAAAAAGAGAGCGGGAGGGGAATTCAAGATAATACAATTAATTAAGAGGAATTTGTCCTTGTTTTTTTTTTTTGCCAATACTTGTGGAGCAGATTTAAAATATTTTAATTACAGCCTGCGAGGGGGTAGGAAGTGCGAAGGCGTGACAGGACGCACACGCAGCAAGTTTTTAAGCCTTATTTGTTAACTTTAATGCTCGCAGCCTGCTGGCTGGCGAACTGAAATAATATCAGTGTGGGCGTGGCTCTGGGGCGTACTCGTAGGTATGTGGGGTAAGAGCGTGTGGCATGTACACTGCAGGAAAAGCAAGCAATTATTTTATAAATACCATGACATAATGGTTTTTCTAGAAATATAAATATTACAATTTATAAAGGATGTGGAAAAGTTAGGCTATACTTTTAACACAATTTTTAAAATATATTATGCTAAGTTAGTTGAGGATTAAACAAAAATAAATATTAAATATATAATACATAATATATTAAATGAATTAAGTGTATGTAACAATTCCATTGAAGTGCTAATAAATGGTTTCATTATAAACAATATTTTTCTTTAACGTCATAACGCAGCCCTTTTACCTTTTTAATTTAATTTCAAATCAAGATGTTCCATGCTATTTTTCCCTGTGTATTTCACTGGGCTCAATATTCTAATTTTGTTCTCTGTGTACGCCTGTGTAGTTTGTTTGTTGTGCGCAGCAAATGAAGTGCGCTTGGCCTGCTCTGCTCACAAAAGGCAAAGGCAGCATAATTGCCGGTCGCTCTGCGGTAAGGGGCGTGGATTATATATGGCGAGATATGGGGGGGTCAGAGAAAGGGGTTCTTGGGTAGGCGGTCGGTGTGGGCGTGGCGCTCTGACACAAGAAGTATAAAGTATGAAAAACTTGGTTAGATCCGCCCCACATGCGATATTCAATTAGACCTGCCACGGCGAGATTAGCCTAATGAAGATATTAGTAGGGGATTAAAAAAAAGCAGTGCAAGGTAACATAAAAAAAAACATAAGAGGATTTAGAAAAGCGTATGTGTTTGTCTGTGTATTTTAATGTTTGCTATTACAAGTATTTTCTAAATATAAAAACTTAAATATATTAATATAATTCCTTAAGTACAATCAATTGTAAACTGATTAAGTTTTTTTTGTATAAAATCAATTAATTTGGATATTAAATTTTATGTTGTATCCTGCAAATATATTTGTAAATACTTACATGCGCTTGTATACTTTCTATTCTATTATTTTGGCTTACGAAAATATATTTAAGCCACTTTTCCATAAGCCAGCTTAATTTAATCCATTTAAAATGAAAATCACGTTCCATATTCGCCCCCAAATCAAGGTGACGATGCCAACTTTATTAGGCATAAGCCACATGAGTCCGCAAGCCACGCCTCCCACGCTTATTCAAAATTCCCGCCCAATCAATCTGACAGCTGCTTAAAGTTTCCCGGGACTTTTGTGTGCAACCTTTGCCGAATACACATATTTTATTTAACGTTTGCTTTGCTTTCGTCCCCCTCTCCCCACCCCTAGCACGCACAAGTGTGTGGGTTTGTTTATTTTTACTGTCAGTTGTCAATTATTTTTATTGGCAGGTATTATTCTGTGTACACATTTGTATGCAAATTGTCAAGCACACGCAAGTGGTGGTGGTGGCAGCTGGGAGCAAAAGGAATCGCATGTGGGGCTTATGGCATTTATAAATTGTGGCATCAGAGCTATACGGGTTTGTGTATGTATGTGTGTGTGTGTGTGTGGGTTAAATATATAAGTTCCTCCTGGTGAGGGAGAGAGTGTGATTCGAGTGTGTGATGTGTGTGTTTTGTGGGCGCGTCTAAAGTTGCATGTCATTGCCGCCTAATTTGTTTGCTCGGTTTTGTTTGTCGTTCGGCGTTGTTGCTGTTCGTACACAGATTTCATGGCGGGCGAATGTGTTCGTGCGGGGTGGTGCTTGCCTCAAATAAAAACTTTATTATTTCATCTTGCAGCTGGAAAGTGTGCCACAAAAATAACAGGTATGAGGTGCATGCAAGCCTGGACTCAGAGACATTGTTATTATATTATAATGTAATATTATGTATCATTTTAATAACCTTAGTACGCAATTCTCAATTAATTCGGAGTCTGTTTTGAGATGCTTAGAGCAAAAAATAGGTTTTATTTTGTACTTAAACATATATATCAGAGGCCATGTTGGAAATATAATTATTTTCCTAGTTTTAGAAAATAATAGTAGTGGACGAATAGAAGCCCGGAAACATTTACAAAATTGGTTAACAATTTCAACGCTTGTTCGGGCGTCGTGTACATATGTGAGAATCCTAATAAATATCACAGAAGCCAGCAGTAATCCAATACTTAAATGATCTTGTGAAAAATAGTCTCCCGAATTTACCTCAAACTAGTAATTTATATTAATATTATCTGAACATTGTGATTGCGTTTTTGAGGGATGTTTCATTGCTCATATAAATAAGTATTAAAAATGCTTATTCATTGGTTCTATTTACTTGATTATAAAATATAATTATCAATATCTCATAAATAAAATTTAAAAGCTTAAAAACTTAAATTGAATATTAAGAAATAATCTTATAAATATTAGTATTTCTGCCTTAGAAAAGATTTTTTAAATTTGTATAATTTATAGATTTTACATTTTGAATATTTTTTATGTTAAGTGTACGAATATTGTCCTATCTTTTCATTTTATAATCCTATTTTTATTCATTTTTTAATCTATAGATTCTACATTTCAAATATTCTTTATATGTTAAGTGTACGAATATTGCCCTATCCCCCCCATATCCCCCTGTAACTGCCTATCGCCGACAATGGCGACTTCATTAATGCAGGCGCATCCTCTTGAGTGGCAGCTCCGGGCAGCCGGCGCGTTGCACACAGCCCTTCGTCCCAGCCCCCCTCTCCCTGTTAGATGGAGCCACGCAACAAATGCATATCCACTGTCAGCGGGGGCTGGGCATCGATTCCGATTGCCAGTGGCAAACAATTTGCAATGCAACAGGAAACAATTGAATTTGCATAAAACACATGACCATCGTCAGTTGGTGTGGCGTTGCCAACATCGCCTGCACTTCACTCATTGGGTTTCGGGTCCGAGTCCAAGTCCTGTCGTCCACCATTTCATGTTCTCCTATTACAAGCGCACACTGGTGTTGCTCACAAGGGGCTGTTGGGCTGCCAGCAGGAAGGACTGCGATGGCTGCTTGGCGGCAAGGGTTTGTGCAATCGGAAGCCTGATGGCTTCTTAATGAGCCCGAACTCGCGACTTGAAAGGGTCAGCAGTGAGCCAGTGGGAAACAGCTGGCTCTAATGCCAATTGGCTGCACAGTGGCTGCAATAAGTAATAACAGGGAAATTAGTTTAAATTTATTATGTTGAGATAAGTATATGTTCTTATTAAATGCTGAAAATATCTAAAGTGTAACATTTATTATTGAATCCAGTTTGTTTTAGTTTCTTTAAATATGATTATTCTTTTTGTAAGAAAAGTAAACTTTTGCTTAATTTAGTAACTAGAAAATGAATATAATATGAAAGTAGCTATAAATATTTTTAAATAACTTCCCACAGTGCAAAACTTATGGCTCTCTTTCGACTTTATTTTCAATATTTTTCAGTCACGCACGGTTCGCGTAATTTTGGCACTCAACTTTCCATTTTTACATCAGCTCGACGCCCCTGCCCCTGCCTCTGCCTTTGAAACCCGAAACTCTGCTGATGTCATTTTCATTATTTGTATGTAAAAACGATTTCGCGGATTTACTTTCAACTTTGTGCCGTTGCTGCTGCTGCCAATTGGCCGCTGGCAATTCCAATGCAAATTGCGAATTTTGAGCTGTCAAATTAAATTACATCGACAAGTCAAAGAGGACGCCGAGCGACAAAACAATTGGCCAATAAAGTGAAAATCATTTTCCATACAGCAACGGCTGTTGGGTATTTTCCTGGGATGAAATTCGAGTTTCTACTTCTATTTCCCGGCGGAATGAGAACGGCATAATTTCCTCGGTTGCGTACGAGAAAAGCGCGGAAAGAAATCACAATCTGATTGGGGCTCCCAGCGAGGAGGTCCTTTCTCGGGAGACCTGGGCGGTTAATTAGCATTTCTGATGATTTATGTGAAGGCGCCGGCCCCTATGAAATATGCTTTACCCCAAGCGTGAGTGTGAGTGAGTGTGTGTGTGTGTGTGAGTGTGCTGGTATGGGTGTTGTGTGATAAGAAAATATGCTTAGCGTTTTGTCGGGACTAAATTGCGTCCGTTGGCACAAAAGTTAATGTTCTGTAACGACTGCAAAAGGGTTTTCTCGGGCTGCTGTTGTGGCCCATTTAACACTATAAAATTATTATCGTGCATATTCGAAGGAGAAAAGGAGAAAAAAATAAATTACGTCCCCTTAAAAAGTGGGGAGTAAAAAAGGTTTACCAAAGCCCATTAGCATAAATTCTGGGGGCGGGCTTGTGGGCCTTTTTATCAAGTTGTCGCCACAATAAAAACGTTTAGTAATTATCGGGGGAAAATAAAAAATAAGTATAAATAAAAGGCGAGCGGAGGGCAACTGAATGTGTGAGCTTGTCGATAAGCGGAGCCCTCAAAGTCATGACGTACTAACGCATACTAATATAGTTATCAAAGCGCCTGTCGTTACAAGACTGACTGCGTGTGTGCTTCAGCACGCTAGTTCGCCTTCGCCTTCGTGTTCGGGAAACTCTTTCGATAAATTCGAATGGCAAAACTGTTCAGATTGTGCACTGAGAGAATGCTTAGAATAATAAGAAATGTATAAAATATATATATTTATCTATAATTATGCTCAGATCTACAGAGCCTTATGAAAATCTAACAACTTGTCAGGAAATTACTTTAAGTTAATAAAATTCTATGCTTTTTATTGTTGGTAATTTTTGCCTTTGACTTACACTTACTTTCTGCGAGTGTATGTATTTTATGGGCGCTGGAATGGAAGAAAGGAAGCATAGAAGAGCGAACTTTACAAAATTGTCTGGGAAGGCAAAGTTGTCAAGGGTTGATGGCCTCACAAGCATACACATACGCACGCCCATGCTCAAGCCCACATGGTATAACCACACACACTCCCACAACACACACCCACACACACACACACACGCACACATACAAAGCCTACAATTGCCAGAAGGTGTTCGATTTTCTTGTTAGCGGCAGGTTTTTCAAATTGCCAAGCGACAATATCCATCCATAGTGTGGAGTGTGGAGCGTGGAGCGAGGAAAGCGGAGTGGAGCAGGAATCGGAAGTGATGGGCGGCGGAGGCTGATGAATAGAAGGGAGAACGAACAGCAGAGCGGAGAATGGGCCTGCCGTCTGACACCTCAGGCCTCATAACGAACCAATTGAGTGCAATTTCAGAATATTATTACGTATACGTAGTGTGCGCCCCTGCTGCGGTTGCGGGAATAGTTGACAACTTTATGGTCGCTTGACTCGCCTAATGAGTTTTCCAGCAAATTTTAATTGAATTGCGGCATCAAGGGAGTAGGGATAAAATATGTGGAGCGTTCAAAGGAGCCAAGTAAAAATTTAAAGTTCGCATGGGAACCTGGCGGTGAGCTAAGGAGCAACAAAAAAATAATATTTAAGCGATTAAGGGAGTCTTAAATACTTATATTTAAAAACTTATTACCTTATTACATTATCTTATAGTATCAGCAATCTGTTGCTGAATTGAATTTTCAAAAAGCAATATTTTTTATGTTCAGTTTAAGTCACGTTTCCAGCTGATATTGAAAAGCATTAGCTGGGATATAACGAAATTTCCGTCTTGGCTTCCATTTTTTTTTTGTGTGCCATTTTTGCTGCTGCCACACTGTGGCATACCTTGCGGCGCCAGCAGGACATGCTTTGCGGTCTGACGTCGCTGATGCCCGACGTCGTCCTTCACCGTTGTCTCCGCGGTTGCTGCCTTTGACATTGCTGACGTGCCTGGAGTTGCCAGCTCCGAGCTGCTAGCGGTAAATAAACAAATAAATGTTTAGCCAACGAGGCCAGCCACCAGTCCCCGGCTGGCTGTCTCTCGCTCTCTGTGTTTACACGCAGCTGCATTAATGCGGAGGGGCTATGGGGCTATGTGGCCCGGGATCTGATTTAGAATGCAAGAGGAAAGAGGCGAAAAGGATAACAACTTTGCATTCATAACTTGTTGAGCATTTGGTAAATCTGATTTCAATTTAGAGTGGGTCTTAAAATAATAAGGGGTCTAGTTTAAATTTAAATTTAGCATTTCAAATAAATAACTCTAGCTGTTTATTAACTAAGGCGAAGTTATAACCTAACAGGTATGTCTCTTAAACAGCAATAAACATATTTAAATAGTTTGATATCAATCATTCTTCATTATGAATCATAAATAATTAATCAAAAGGACGAGGCATTTATGTGTCATTTAAATTATTATATGAATTAGTATCGATTCTGTTTATGGCCGAAAATAATAGGGCTTTAGCCAGACAAATTGACCCTATTAAATTTAAATGAAAGCCTGATATTTGGGCTCTAGCCATGGCATTTATAATTTCAAGTGCTTATTCATAAATATTTAAGCAACAATATAACCCAGAGCTATTTTCCCATGCAAGCTGCGCTAATTCCCACACAGAATATAATTTAATTACACAATTTCCATGCCATTTGTTTTGCGAGAATGCGCATTTATATATTTATTATGAATATACAATATTTATTTGGCGCTTTTCGATTTCCACCGTTTAATTTGTGATAATTTGCATTTCGGCTCTAGCTCTCGAAATCAATAAACATAAAATTCGTGTTCGCTGAAAGTGAAAAATGTTGATTTCCATGCGATTCGTTATTATTTCAATTATTTTTACGCTATTGCGGTGAAATTTTCCACTAAAATTAAGGGGTTATGCTGTTGCTGTGGCTGGGGCCTAGGCCCCCCCTGACTACATAATGAAAATGATTTGTGTGCCAGATTTGGTGTTTGTCTGCGTTTATGGCCCAGAACTGTTGGCCACACTCCAGCGGCCGTTTGCATAATAAATGGCAAGTCGCCATGAAATAAATTACAAAAAGTGGGCGGGAGCGGAGCGGAGCTAGAATAAACTGGATCAGGTAACCGCAAATTACGTATACGACACGTGCGACCAAAAAGGGACACTAACTAACACAGAGACAGCAGATTAGCCAACACAACACAAAATGACAATTCATGTTGCCTGCCTTGTGCTGTGTTGACTTTGTTTCATTTGCGATTACAGCTCCGCACAGGAAGCTCTCTTGAAAAGTCATTAAAAAATATGACAAATTATGTGCGGAGGGCTGGCGGAGGGGCCGGGCTGCGGGGTAACTTTTCCAGTTGATGATGCTGGATGGCAATAAACTAAAGTTAGCAGCTTAACAAAACAATAAATGAAGTTGGCAAATGCGATTGTTATGCTTCAAACAGAAAGTGCAAAAAATAAAGAGAGCGAGAGAGAGAAATGGAAAACGGAAGACAGGACACAAAAGGCGAGCGAGAAACTTTTCCCTGGCAAAGTCCAACTTCGACGAAAGTCGGGGCGGAGACAGCGCGAGAGGTGGCTACAAATTTGCTCCTCAAATTGCTTTCACGCTTCTTGTATTTAAGTTTCAAGTTGTGCGGGCTTTCCTCTACTATCCTCTACTATCTCCTTCTTTTTTTGTCTTTCTTTCCATTTTCCTATTGACTTTTCGCTTTGTGCAAAACAATTTGTGTTGCCTAGTTTTCGGTGGCAATTAGTGGGGGAAAAAAGCGCAACAGGTGCGCTGCCAGTGTGCCAATGTGCAACTCATTGCGAATTCATTGCAGGCACAATCCAAAGAGAACCCATATTGCTGAAGGAGAGAGGAAGGTTAGCAGTAGAGAGTTTAGGGGTTGGAATTGTGATTTCCCCGATGATTATGGGCCATCAAGGTGGCATGCATACATATATATATTCATGTCAGGCAACAGAGCTCATAGAAATGCATGGGAAAAGTCAAAAGAAGTCAAAACCAGCTACTGCTTCTATTACTGGAATGCTAAATATAGAGCGCAAGGCAGGAGAAATCCCTAAATGTGCCCTGAACAAGGTTTTGTTTTAAAGAGTGGAATTTAATTCATGTAAAAAGTATATATTATATATCAGTTTTTCCTAGCTGAGTCCTGTGGCATATCCTTAATATTATTCTTAGCCATCATCTTTCCTTACAAATGTCCATAGCTTTCTTTTTCGATTAGAGCTCAATTCAAACTTTTTTGCCCGCAAATATTCATCTGAACATTGCGTCTTTATCTGCGACATTCGCACTCGTTCCGGCAGACTCTGTCGCAATTTCCACAAAATCAACTTGTGCCAGGAACAGGGGGAACTTTGCGCTCTACAAATTGCCATACTCTTGGCTCTGGCTTATGGCACCAGGCCATGGGAAATCAGGGAGATCCGGGAGAGAGACTGCGGCGAAAGCGATGGGCAAAAGTCGTGCTGCCATTCCGTGTGGCATTTTAGTGGCCATTGCCATGCAATTTATGCAATGTTTGCTTGCCGAACACGAATGGCAGCATTGAGATTTGCAGTTCGATGTTCGAGTAGGAGCAGCACCAGCAGCAGCAGCGGTAGTGGCAGCAGCTGCAGCTCTAATAGCGCAACAATTGGCCAAAATGCAAATGCTAAACGGTAATTAAAGTGCAAACTAAACGAGTTTACTGCGGCGCAATAATTTCTCAATTAATTTTTAGGCCAACCTATGGCCAGAAGCGGCCAATTTATTGATGGTAATTGGAAAATTATGCACAAAGGCGTACCGAAATGGGAGTGTTTGGCATCGTGTAACCTGCCATCGAGTGGTGGTGCTGGCGGTGCCACGGTAATGCGAGCCCACCATGTGAGTCCCCGAATCCTCGTGGCGGATACCCCAGAGCAGCAGCTCATTTTTAGCCGGAAATGAACTAGAAATGTAGCCGAAAAGCAGCCGCCGCCGCCATCGCCGTTACGAGAACGACTTTTGTGGCGAATCGAAAAATAGTTGGCCATTCGAGAGCCGCAGAAGGCAGACCGCTCCGTTCAATTCCATTTCGAAGGGGCTGTGTGAGTGGAGTAAAGTGAAATTAAATTAAATTTCCGTTTAACCCATTTCTGACCCTGTCTGTTATGGAGACAGCATTTGATATCTTGTAAGGCTAACGTGGAAATTATTATGATGGGAATACATTTCCTGTTTTTTTTCGAAAGGTATTTAATATATCTTTTTAAAGAATAACATTAATGTTTTGATAAATAATCGAAATAAAATGTTAGTTATATGTTATATAAATCTAGAATAAGACTAAGGAAAACTTTGCTCAATAAGAAATCAGGGAAATTATTCCCCAAAAAGGGTGAAACGAAGCTGATGTAAAACCATTAAGATTTTCTCGGGTTTATTAAACTTTAAAGCTGCCAAATAGCCACCACATTCATATTTAATCAGTGAGAGCTAAAATGCATTTGTGGAGAGACGATTTTTTTTTGCTCCAGCTTCTCTGCTGTGCTGTGGTTCTTTCGCTTCTTTCCCCAAAAAGTCGCGGGAGCGTGACAATCGTAATGAAAAACTGATGTCAAAACAAACACACACACACCCACACCCACACACCCACACCCACACACGAGGAGAGGGGCGGAAAGTAACAGAAGAGAAAAAGAGGCGACATCAGGAGCTGAAATGAAATAGTGTCGAGTTTTTGCCAGCCTTGTGTTTTATGCAAATTCTTTTCGCTCACCTCAGCTCAACCGAGTTTGCTGTTTGGACAGGTGAGCTGGCAATGCCACC
>JAEIIU010047011.1:81694-96905 GCA_018874675.1 Drosophila baimaii
GGCTTAGCACAGAACACACAGCTTTGAAGTGCAGAATAAATAAAATGAATGAGCTGCCGAGTGTTGTGAGTGCATAATGTAGCAAGCGCTGGGCGGTGATAAAGGGGGAACGGGGGCCCTGGAACACATACACCGAAGGTTGTCGGAACAAAACATATTTTAAATGGTCTTTAAATGTCAAAGTGATTTTAAAAGGGCTGTATATCTGTCCACGACAAGTAATGGTTGGGGCTTTTAGCTGGTCTGTTCTTTGCAAACAAAGTTCTAGGCAAAATAAAATCTTTATTGTTTATTTAACATATTTTCAACTCCGAAAATGTCGAAATAAATCTGTACTCTATGTGTATTTTAAAAGGAAAAGACTTAAAGACCAACATTTTTATATATATTTAATTTATATTTTAGAAAGAACTCCTTTTTTCTGGCATAGCAATATTTTTACACGAGCAAGCTCTCGTTCATCACAGCATCAACAAATTAATGAATGGGGTTTTAGGCTTGTGTCGAACACCAGAAAATATTTCTAGTTAGAAAAATAGTACAAAAAAAAAATATATACATAACCAGTGTGAAAGTCAACGGAATATTCTGGCCAACAAGAAATTGATTGATGCTCTGCCAGCCCGGAAAAGTCGCACAAAACTTTTGAAAACAATTGCAAAACTCGAAACACAGAACAGAAGCAATTGTCACCAATGTCTGGGCAATATGCCAGCCGATGCTGGCCATAAATCAATGTCAATCGAATCCCGCCACTCGTGCATCAATCAGGCGAAAGTCAATCAAAAAATTGTAAACTTTTGCCCAGTCCCCGGGTACAACAACATTTTTGTGGCTCCCACTGAGACTGAGACCGAGAGCCGAGAGCCAGCCAATGTCTCATTAGAGTGAGTTGTTACAACTTCCGTTTCCCCTATTTCGACTGCAGCCTCAACCGTCGCATAAATCATATTTATTAGAGCAAATGCTGTCGGCAGCCTCCTCGTGTGTCGATTATGTGCCACAAATCAAAAACGCACAAATAACAATTTGCGGATCCAAAAATACGGAAAATACTCGGGGCGAGAACAAAAGGAATGCTGATGCACTGGGGGGAAATGTTACGTGGGAAATTTTTAAGGAAAATTTGTACTTTATGAAAAAAATATTAAGTGGAAAACCTATGGAAAGTTTTTACTTTATAAAAAACATAATTTTCTTATTAACGACGAATAAATATATATATGAAATGCATTATTATTCTAAGTAATAATAGAATAACGGATCCTGATTTTACTTGCAAGTTCTAGCACCTTAAATAAATGAATCCTTTGAGTAAACCCTTCTGAAATGCATAATCCAAACCCTGTAACTTGGATTCTAGGCTCGTTAATGGCTCCCCTTTTTCCTCAGTGTGATATGAGGCCATAAATAAAATTTTTGCCATGCAAAACCAATTTGATGTGAGGGCCCCAATTGCTCGAGCGGCAGGAAGTGATTGATTTATGCCCGTCCGCCTGTTGCTGTAACTCTTTGGCCACAATTTCGGTTTTGGCCCTTATTCACAATCCAAAACCAAATGTTTTATTGATGATGTGCGACGCAGTTGGCAATTGTCGGATCTTTTGGCCCAAAAACATTTTGCTGCACTTTGTTAGAGGGGCGTTTGGATGGGTCTTTTTGTCGGCTCATTGCCCTGGTAATTGATACGCTTCGCCTGATATTTTAGTCACGTCCCCTAACTAACTTTGCCAAACAATTAGTTTCCGTTTTTTTTTCCTGCCACCACCCCCCTCCTCTGCGCTGCGATGGAGCAATGGAAAGTTTTCGCAAGTTTTTCCGGCTTTTTCAGCTGTTACGCTGCAGGCTGTTGCTTATCACAATCCGCTGCTGTTTCAGCTGCTTGACAATGAACTTTTCCGAGTGACAGTTAAGTTTTCCGATCGCTGGCGGAGGAAAAGCGCACGCACATGTCGCTGGAAGCAGTTGAAAATCGAGCTAAAGCCCTAAAAGGGACAACGATGAAAAGCGGATAAACTAGATGTTACAGGAATAGAACGGGGAGAAGGCCAGCAGGGGAGCAGGAGAGGAAGGCGAAACAAAGCTCTGATAAAAATAGCAGAAACAAGGAAGTGTTCGCCTGACGCAGGACAAAATGTTGGCTTAAATAACAAATAATGTTGGGCTGTCATCTAAGCCGAAACTAACCTGTACAATTTATTTCTATATAAATATGTACATATATCTCTTATTTTTTACTACATACTTACCTTGTCTGAGTAAGCCCAGTGTATTGACCATTAAGTAAAGCCCCTAAGCAGTCGTACCAGACAATCCAAGGGAAAACTACAAAACGAGAGCAACAGTTTGCCCGTTGCAACCTTTTCAACTCCCCATACAAGTAGTGCTGATTTCCAACGTTTTCCGCTCCTGCGTGTTTGCCTTGCTTAAGCCATGAGTATATAAATATTCTATATACATGTCCGGGGCAATCCGCTTAACTGTAACTGGGACTCGAGCACAAATTGCATTTGGCGACCCCTCGATATGGCCGGACCACTTTGCTCCCTTTTTTTTTTCTTCGTGGAAACCCTTAGCTACTTCATTGAATACTCGAGGGGGCTGGTCGCGCATTTATTTGCCATTTTTCAAATGGAACTCTCGCAGAGTTTATTGAAAACTACACTCAGTTTAATTGAATGCCCGGGCAAAGACTTTAAAGTGCGGACACCCCTCTTCTCGTGTGCCTCGGAGTATTTCCCTCTTTTCAAAGTCAAATTGTATGCGTGTGCCATAGTTTCGGGGGGGCCACAATGCCAAAAGTTGGCCGCGTGTTTTCGTTTTTCACACCAAAAACCCGTTTAAATTATAATTATGGCATAAAAACAAAGTCACGGCCTGTAAATGGCCGCCGAAAGTGGTTCATGGCAAACTTTTTGCTCAGCACTTAGTTTTCAATTATGAAAATTTGCATTACGCCCGAGCGCTTTCGGCAAGTAAAATATTGATTTTGATTTTCGCCCAAATTGATTTCCCCCGCCCCGGCATTCGCTCTCAATTACTTAATTGCACGGCGACCCAAAGGACGAGGGACAGTCTCGAGCAGATTAAACAATTCCTTTCTGCGCTTAATTAAGGATGCACAGAGCACAGTGCATCCGTGGACTCGGCTAAGTGACTGTTGAATGGCTGCTTCTTTCCCCCGCTTCCTCGCCCCTAGAAATCTGATCCTGCGAATCCTGGCCCTTCTTCCGCGTCCCTCTATTCGATTAGTGACAGTTGAGCTGCACAAAAACCCCATTCAAACTGTCCGTTTGCAATCCACTGAAGATGAGTTTTTTTTACACTTATTGTTCGGCTGCTTAAAGTAGTTCTCTGGCTTTTGTCATATGGCAGCAAGTCATGCGTTAATTTTTTTAGTTGAGCAAATATAATGCGTTCACTTGGGCAAACTAATCACTGACAAAGTGCTGCACGAAGTACCTGCACTGGAACAAATTTCACTATAAATTACTAGAAATGGAAATAACAGTATTTTCCTAATAAATGTTAGTAGAACTATTTTCTAAGATGGAAAAGATAGTTTATACTTTAACACAAAGCTTGAAAATCTATCCATACTGGAAAATATCTATAAACTTTTTATGATAATTGATAATTTTTAAAAAGGTCTATCTTCACTCTATTATTTATTTTTAATAAATAACATTACTTTTATGTAATAATAAATATAAGAATAAATGTGATGTAGGCTACATTTTTCCACACTGCAGGGGGAAAATCCCATCTGTAATTTATAGAACGAAACTGAAGTGGGATGCGTTGGTCTGCGAATAAAAGGTTGCCTTAAAGGGAATCAGATTCGCACAGGTTTAAGAAAATCTTATGGGCGGATATCGATGTTGATTTATGGGAACATGAAGAGCTAGTATTAACTTTGGTAAAAATAGAACAAGGTTATCATGACTCCGACAGATTCTATGCAGGTAAGGCGGGTAAAACAGGATTCAATGAAAAGGAAAGATACATTAAAATTCATCTTAAAGTTAATCAGTCTGTCAATTGATTTCCCCAAGGCCTCTGCGCCCAAGGATGCCACAACATTTGCGCTAATGAAGTGTTTAAGGAAATTAAGAGTACGCATACGCCATGTTTCCCACGCAAAGACACACACACACTTAAACACAAATACAGCCACCACCACCACAGCGTATACGTAATACGAGCTGGGGGGGTGATACTTACATTACGCATACGCCATGTGTCCGTGTGTGAGTTAACGAAAATAAGCAGAAGACGAAATTTTTAAATAAACATTTCCATATCTTCGCCGCGTATTTTATCCGCTCCCCAGGACAAAGGGCACAGCGAAGCCAGGGGAAAGTGGAGAGCGGAAGGAAAGAACAACGAACGAGCGAGGGGAAAAAAATATAAATGTGAAATAGGGAAAACAAGTTAACGCTGATTGCACAAAGCCGGCGGATTTGTAGACGACTGCACAGTCAACGATTTGGCCCACCCCCCGTGAGGAGACTCACCTTTGGCCCCTCGGCAGAACAGGAAAAGTTAAGCAAAACACGAAATTAAGAATGGAGAATGGAGAATGGAGCATGGAGAGTAGCAAATGTTTGTGTGTGTGTGTGTTTGCCTGGGTGCTCTGTATGTATAAAGGATACATTAACAAAATTAGCGCAGCAAGGCGTTCAACCAAAGCTGGGGCTTTCATTGGCTTACAGTCGAAAAAATAGGAATTAAAATGTATTTTGTGCAAGGAAAGGATTTTTGCAAATGAAAATTTTAAAATTTATCTTTACAATATATTTTTCAGTTAATCCTGAATATCCTTGTTTTAATTAAATTTTTTTTTAATTATTAACATTGTCTTAAATGTAACCGAAAGTTGTTTATATAGCCTTTGAGTTATCCTCTTATAAAAAGTGATTATTTTGCCGATTAATGATTTGTAAAATATTGTTAAACTTTTTATAGTGTACAATACACACTTATACACACACAACATAAACAGTGAGACTGTCTAAAATTTACCCCAGGCAAATCATTGAAGGAACAGGAAGACAGAACTCAACTCAAGCACTCAACACTCTTCGGCAAATTGCCGGAAGTTTCATGCGATTAAAGCGCCATTATCGATGTGAATTATTTTAACGTTGATTTCACTTCGCTATTTCTCTGCGCGTTCCTTCCGTCTTTCACCGTCACAGGACGGTTCTCCACGACGGCAATCAATTTGTTTCGGGGAACCTTAAAAAGTAATTGCCAAGCATTTGTCCGCAAACAGAACGGAAGTTTATAATAGAGTAGTGAATGCCAAAAGGAAAAGGTAAGACGAGGCCAAAAGGAGTGAGAAGAAAAACGAGCGGAAAGGGAGACAAACAGAAAGTTTTCACGCAAACTTGAAATTCAAATTAAACTTTCGTTAGTTATTTTTTCATGATTTGTTGCCGCTTTGGTCTCCTTTCCATTTATTATAACTTTACCTGACTTTTATTTGAGAACGACAGAAAAATATCGAAAGCCGGCAGTAGATCTTAATTTACTTACTAAGAGTTAGTAGAATCCCTTGAAAGCTTGAACTTAGAATTTACAAGAGCATTAAAAATTAAAATAAATTAATTAAATATATTTTCTATCAAAGTTAGTGTGTGGTGAACTTTAATAAAAAGAGCTTAACTGCCATTAAATTTGACTCTAGAGATGAACGACCGCAGAGTTCGCAGCTAATGAAGTCAAAAGGGGTTCAATGGCTGTTTGATGGACTTTGGCTGCCTTTTGTAAATATTTAATTAGTTCAATTCACTTGCCGCCGCAAAATCCATTGACTTCACCAAGGTGGACCACAAAGGGGTTGTTGGACCTTGGTTACGGCAGGCTGCCTAAGGCTGGAGTTTGGCTTGATTAACAAAAGGGCCTTCCTTACCCACTTCCACCTAATTAGCATTGCATAGTCAAAGTGCCGGGGATTTTAGCAGCGTCTTAAGCTTCCAGGGAACCCAAGGATACAGGTGCGGGTACCGGGAGCAGCTGCGTCTTTGGTTTCAGCCAGCGGAAAGCTTAACTATAAGCCACAATGCACACGCATCGGATCAAAAGGCAGGGGAGCATGGCCAAGCAACTAATTGGGCCAGTTCTTAAAGCCTTAAATTTAATTGAACCCAGGGAAAGAGAAAGATAAATGAGCATTTTCTTTAAATTAAAGTCAACAAATAACAGAGAGATTATAAAGAGATACAGATAATGAGTTCATTCGTTATAATTGAATACATTTTATGCGTCTCTTTTAGATATTTTTAATTAAATTCAAAAAAACAACAGCCTGAAGAACAATAAAAGTAAAATCGTAACATTTATAGATAATAATAGAGTAGATACTAAAATATTGCCGCCCAATGCTAGCCACAACAGCATCAGTGCTCAATTCTAGAATGTATTGTATGCTCAACAATAAAACAACTCTTTGTTTGTCAGTTTAATCAGCAAGGCCAGTTAAGTGGCAAGTATGTTCAATAATTAAATGGATTATTGACAACCCGTTTGCCAAATTGCAATCGAACGACAATGCCAAACAATTGAAACTCATGCTGCATTTGTGATACAATTCATGGTAATTGTGGCGATTTTGCATCATATTCGAACCGCAGACACTTTGCCAATTAACATCCCAGCCAGCGTTGTGAAAAGTGTCGATTTATTATGCAATCAATTGTCCTGACGGCCAATGACTGAGAAATATTTTGTGATAACAAACAATGGCAAGCAAATGCATAACGAATGAAATGCTTTTTCACAAACAAGTTGTTACTCTCGAACAATGTCGGATTGGGCAACGAAATGAGAGAAAAGTGCAGGTATTTCAGGTGAAATACTTGCATTCACGTTATACTGCTATCAATTTCCATGTGCTGACTGCAGCTCTTCACTTATATCTGAAACTTTTGTTTCCTTTTTGACTGTCAATATGTTCGAGTTCGCTCGACACGAAGAGAGCATCAAATCAATTTCGGTATTTTTCAAATAAAAATCATATAAAGTTGTGCTCTTTAGCTCTGCCTTCGCCTTCGCCTTTGCCATTGCCATCGCTTTTTTTCTCCCCATCTCACTTCCCGCTTTCCACGTCCACTTCATGTTTACAAAACGGAAATGCCCGTAAAAGTATGCTATAAAATTTGTATGGCCAGAGCCACGCATCAACGGCGATTGGGAGGGAAATGTACGAGAGTATCTGCCATTTTGTACAAAGGAATTGTCCGTGCTTTTTGTGTGCGCGAGTTTGGGGGAAAAAGTTTATGGTAAATAATTCAAATGTTTTGCGTACTTTTCAGCGCTGCACGCTGCCTGTCCGGGCATTTGTTGTTGTTGTTTGTTTCGCCTGCTTTTTTATTATGACAAGCCAAATTACAAAACGCTAAAAGGAAACGCCGGTGGTCAGGTAGCTCGGTCCGTAATGTTGATGGTGTAGTTATTAAATGGCTGTTTATTTTAAATTATCATCATAATATGTTTAAAATTCAATTCTAAACAGATAATGGCAATGATAATTTAATGGAATTTTTGGGTAAGTAAGTATTAGAGTTTGAAGAGAAAAAAAAGGTTCCTTTAATGCTGTACAAAAAATCTATATATTTTATATAGGTCTTGAGAACGTAAAGTGGTGCTCGGGAATTCACTGAACTTTAAAATTCCAGCCAAGACCAAGCCAATTTTCCACAAAATATCCACACACACACAAACGACTTGGCAGCTTGGCTCCTGCCAAAGCATTGAAAATGTCGAGTAAACTTATTGAATGCCACCGAATTTAGTTCCTGTTCACTTGCCAGCGATTTTGACAGTTTGCTAAATTACGCGACATTAACTTAATAGACTTCTATATATATTTTGGCAGACATTTGGCAGCTGCAGTCGTCGTAAGTTGAGAGCAGCACGAAGCCCGAATAAAAGCCACAAGGCTGCAAAAGTTCCAGCAACAAAAAATAACGACAAAAAAATAGAACACAATAACAAACGGGCAATTGTGAGCGTGTGTGTGTGTACGCGAACAATCTATATGTCGACTCCCAAAACTCATTCAATATATTTTCTTATATCCCTTATCGACTTTGCCCGCCAACTTCTTGGCAACCTCGTGCCCTGCCCTCAAGTGGGTCCTTTTTTTCGTGGCCCTCCGTTCGTTCTCACACATTTTGATTGAGCCCTAGGCAGTCAATTTGCAAAATGGCTGACCTCCAAACAAAATATGGGGCTAGCCATAATTTTTAAAGCACACAATCGAGCGCGCTTAATGCAGTTCCGATGCACACGCTCTCTGCCGTTGACTGCAAGTTTTCGGGGCGTCGGGCTGACAAAAGCGAAAAAGGGAGAGCAATAAAATATCAGAGAAGGACACAGAAGGATATACTCTCCCAAGGAGAAATTGAGCTGCAGTTAATATATAATTAATAAAGCTTTATTTTGTAAAATTAAAGATACAAGTTAGAAAATATTTAAGCTGCTAAAACGTTATTAAGATTGAAGTCATAAAACAGAGTACTTTCCTTCCTTATTTAATCCCACCATTTGTGATATTCAACGCCTACAAATCGTACTAAAAAGAACGCTAAAAAAAATCCCATTGATTTGCATAGTTTTTTGCATTTAAATTCCCTCCTGTGTATGGCTAAGCAGCTTGTCACTCTCAGCTCTGCTCAGATGATTTGCTAACCCCTCGCATTTGCATTCGCAGAGCTCTCGAACGGAAAGCGTATTAAAAACTGTCACAAGTGGGGCGGGCGGGCGGTCTGTCGTGCGGGATATAAAGAACGGGGTAAAGGATAAGCGCCTCTGTGTTGGATATGGGGAAAAAAAATTGCATGTGCAGCAGAAATTAGTGGGGCCATCGAAAGCCCCTTCTTCTGCGCTTTGCTGGTGTCTGTCTGGCTGGCTGGCTGGCTGTGTGCTGCTGCTTATGCTGCGTTAAGCAATGAAGCAGCGCACTCACACAGATACCATCGCACGCAAACTCACACACACTCACACACTGGTGCATTCGAAGGACTCTCACATACATACACAGTGGAGCACTCAACCCTCTTTGCTCTCGTATATCACTCAATGTTATGGTTATCAGCAACTGTTGTTGCTGCTTCCGCCTGGTATTGCAGTTGCTGCTGCTGGTGCTTCTGCTGCAAATGTTGCTGCTGTTGCACTGCGAATCAGTATGGAGCTGTTACACTTGGAAAAATGTAGAGAGAAAGTGGGGAGAAATATTTACAAATACTCTTGTATTTGTTTAAGTTTATAATTAAATAGAAATAATTAGAACAACCTAAAAACGTAATGAATTATTTAGTTAAACCATATAAAATGGTGTCGAAAATTGTCCTACAAAATGTTAAACAATATTTATTTATATGATTTTAGGTCAGGTTTTTATTTTTATTATTATTATATTTTATTTATATTTATTTATTATTATTTTATTTTATTTATTTAGTATTACTATTTTTGTGATACTTTATGGAACTTAAACAGGCACATAACCATTCAATTTGTAAAAATCTATGATTAAAGATAAGCCATCTTGAAAATCTAACTATTCATATGTTCCTTTAGAAAAGTTTACATTTGTTTAAATCCACTTGAGTGAGGTCAACGTTCTGCTTTCAAAGCGACAGACCCAAGGGAACTCTACAGTTTTATTTATATATTTCTTCAAAACTATGATAGTTTTCCCTTTATCTGAGTGTACATCACCAGACACTTGAATTTGCTAACAATGCACGATGGCGTTAACATTGTGCAGTGTTGTTGTCGTTGTCGTTGTCGCTGCTAGTTGTCAAAGTTGTTGCCATTGTAGTCCCTGTTGCTGCTGTTGCTGCTTCTGCTGCTTCTGCTGCTGCCGTTGTTAGTTGGCATCCATAAATTCTAATATTAATGGCAAGGGGGCGGACCGTATCTCTCTCCATGCTGCCTTTGATGCTTCCCCTTCCATGTATATGTCAACCGAAGGCAAGGCAGCAGCCAAACAGAACACCCCCTCAGTGATTGCGGTTGCAATTGCAGAAATTTTTATTCGGTAAACATATTTTTTACAAAATTTATTTACTCCCCAAACGCCCATACAGATTCCAATTCAACTTTGCATTTCCTTCCTTCGTTATCCTTTGCACAAAATCCAATTTAAGAGCGCCAGCGATGAGTTTATTTTAAGTAGTTTTACTGCGAATTCCCCCAAGCATTTTGTGCGTTTGCTTCGTTCGAAAATGCCAAGGAACATTAAAATTCAATACACAGTCAAACATAAATTCGATAACTTTGAGTTCGTTCAACATGTTTTATTTTGGTCCAGCCACGTGCGTATTGCAACAAAACTGAGGAAAATAAATAACACGGAAGCGAGGTAAGGTAGGGGTGCTGCGACTATGGAATACCGGGTTGGAATAAGTCAAATAATTAAAATAATAATTGTCTGAACTAGATGAAATTTAAAGGTTAAGTAAGTTTTTGTGCTTTGAAATAAAACATATTCTTTAAAACTGCCACAGTTATAAAGATGTTTCTTAGTTAAACAATTAAAACATATGTTCTACTAACCAAGAATTAATTTAATTTAATTATATTAAGCTAATTACCTTGCTAAAATTCTTTTAGAACAATATACCCATGTATTCCACAAATACCAGGTATAAAAAGGACTATGGGAAAGGTGTGCGAGAGTGTGACGCGTATAAATTCAATAGAGCAAACATGCGAACGCCGCTGGCAATAGACACACACATACGCACGCACACATACTATCACAACACCAACCCCCTACCCTCCTCATGCCCACAGAATCGAAATAATAAAATAAAACTTTATTGACACAAACATAAAACTCCCCAATGGACGTGTCTCTCTCACACACACACACACACACGTGCGAAGGGTTCGCTTCATTGGCATTGGGGATGGGGTGGTGTGGGGTGGGGTGGGCGTATGGGTCGCCTCATACGGATAGACAAATTTATGCATGTGTAAATATTGTTGCTATTTGATAAAAACATATTGACAACATTTGCCGAATCGAACCTCTAAACAAATTGTGGAACTGTCTCGACAAAAAAATTGCACAAATAAAATACATTTTTCACCATCGGATGCAACAACACAAAGCGAGAGAGAGGTAAAAAGTGTGTTGACAGTGGTCCAGACATTGTTGCAAAAATATTGCAGGACAAATTGTAAAGGAAGTGATAGAGAATATTGCTGTGTTTGAGTGGGGGGAAAGAGGATATTTCAGCGACTGAAACCGGATAAATTCACTGAGGTTGCATAGAAAAGAAAAATAAGGAAATTATTTATTTATAGAAATTTTATTTCTGGAAATATTTAAATAAAGGTCGATGAATCTCTAAAAAAGCTAGTCTTAGGGGTTTCTAATGGTTTGTTTAAGAATTAACAATAATACAAGAAAAATTTGAAATATTATACATTTTTCATTGTATATAAAATAGTTTTTTATATAAAAGTTAGTTAAATAAACTAAGTATAACATTCCTCTGGCACCTTTAGACACTTTTTAAAGTTACTTTATTAATATGGAATGAAATGCAACTAAAGCTCCTATTTTTATTCAACAAAACACATTAAATTTAGCACTTTCGTTGCTCCATTAAACGATTATCTGGCTGGCAGACTTAAATGGTCTGTTCCACACTTATTTCATTTAAAAAATTCCAACAATCTGCATATCATAAAAGAACATGCAAAGCATTTCTCTCGTTCTCCGTTTCTTTTTTGGCCAGAAACTTTTTATGGTTAAGCCTTCTACTACGGCTGCTGCTGCTGCTGGTGCTGTTGGCTCATTTAACGAAACAATTAAAACGGCTTATGCACTAAACTGGCAAACACATTTATGCGACAGAACGGAAAAATCCCAGCCGAGTGGGTCGAGCTTTTGTGGGAGAAAGAAGGCACCCGAAACGAGCTGAATTTGCATTTGCCGCCTAATAGAACTTTAATTGTTTTGCAAATGATTCAGTTTTTCGGGGTGGGAATGGGGAATGGAAATGGGGAGAGCCAGCGCAGTCGTTTAAAACGAACCAAAAAGTTGGCCAGCCAAAGTGCCGAGACTCGACTGCGTATAAGATATGCAAGTTTATTTTCCATAATGGGGGAAGTCCCGGCACCAACAACAACAACTGCACATAGAGCAGGCAACAATGAAAGTTGAATGCAACCCGGCCAGACTTATGCTGGCAACTTGTTCTCGCACACGTTATTGGCCTGATAAAGCGTACGGGCACGTGCAGTGTGAGGCAGCTCGTTACTCATTCTTCCCCAAATACAGACACGGAGAAAAAGAGCCTAGTAAGTCTAGCTAAGCCATTAAAATATCACACAAATTTTAAATAAAATAAAATATTTATTAGACCAAAAATAGAAAATTGGCCCAGAATTCATTGGATTGAATAAAGTCCAATGCGAATTTTAATCTTGAATCTAATCCATTTATGAGATAAATACTTTTGGAAAGCCATAGTACTTTTTAGGACTTTTTTACATATAATTAAATGGATTAATCTTTGCTTTAATCTCTTAAATATATAAATTTTTACCACACATTTCTGCCAGCTTTTTGTGGCAGTGCCTTTTTCCCTGGCCCAGGAAACGTGCGAGATTCTTAGGCAAATGTTTCACAGTTTTGGACATGTGCGCCCATTAGATTGAACAGCAGGATCAGCAGCCAGGACGAGTGAGAAAGTGTGTTGATGTGGCGTGCATGGGTGTGTGAGAGTCTGGGCCTGTGTGTGTGTGTGTGTATTGTGCATTATGGCTGCAGCAGCAGCAGCAGAGGCAGCAGCAACTAATAAAGGACTTATGACAAAGCCTCACAAAACAGCAGGCAATGGCAACTGATGTGGCGCAACTTGGGCCATTGAACTTGGTGGGCCTATGCTGCTCTCCGAGTGCCTGTTCCAGTTCTAAGTCCCAGTTCCCAGACCCATCAGGTTGCCTAGAGTCCAAGGAATGTCCTCTTGGTTTCGCCTGCTTTGTGTGGCTGTGAAAATATTTTCAAAGTCTTAACCTCACTGGGTGAGCAATCATAAATCAAATGCCACTGCGCCGTTCTACCTTTTGTTGCTTGAGTGCCCACATATACACACGCCAGACACACACACACACGTCACAGTCACAGACACACACACACACACAGGCGCAAGCTGTCGTCGTTCTCGTGTAGCTTAAATTTTATTTATGGCTGGAAACTAACACACCAAAAAAATGCGAACACACACACACAGACGAGGGAGAGAGCGTGGAAATAAATAAAGAAAAAACGGTAGCATACCTCAAAGCGCACAGGCACACACACACACACACACAAAAGCACACACATCGCACAGTGTATAAAGTTTTGTGTCTATCAACGCAGAAACCTTATCATCGGGTTTAGGTATTTTTCAGGCCCCTTTGTCGGCGGTAAATTTAGAGCTGCGGGCTTCTTGAGGCATTCTGATTTAGTTTTTGAAATGCGAAATAATAAATGAGTATGATTGGAATTTTTAAGGGAAATAAATATTGCTTAGTAATGTCCCAAATTCTAAACTAAAACCCCACACTTTAGCTATTTCTGCAACCCAAAAAAAAGTAACAGCACGGCAGGACTACAAAGGAGATAGATAATAAATAAAAATTGACAAATTTATTGCCCGGACACGATGGCTGGCAATGCGGATAGACGAGCGCCGCCGAGACAGGGACACGGACAACGGGGCGGATGAGCAATTCCGGGTAAGCGGCTGATTGAAGCTGACATTTTGCTGCCAGAGGCTGAAAACATTTGCCTGACTTTGTTTCAATGCCTGTCGTCCTGCCAACGGATTGCATGCGACGAATAAAAGGATGTTCTAGTCATAATATTGTGGCAGGCGCCGCTTTTTGTCGGTCAATGTGTTTGTGTGAGTGTGTGTGTGTTTGCTGAATTGCGCATATTTTATATGTATTTTAGGAACTACTCCGCATCAAGTTTCCATATCTGTTTGGCAGTTGGCAGTTGGCAGTTAGCAGTTGCCTGTTGGCGTGACCCGAAAATGGCGCAAAAATGTGTCACGTTTCAATGCCTGCCCATGCGGTTTTAACGCAATTAGCCACAACAAATTACCATCATCAGCGACATCATCATCATCATCGTCATCGTCATCGTCATCTCAATTTTCCCTCCCCCCGACCACGGGCATTGCCATCATGAAGCCGAGTTCTTGCTGCTGGCACGTGAAACATGCGACTTTGGTTACACGGAATGTCCGTCCACTGACCTCCACCCCAGCAGCCAGTGGTCCAGCATGCACTGCAAGCTGAGTATATGGTATGTAATGAATATAATTATAATATATGAGGTTACTTATATTATTAATCATTCTGTCAGTATTTAAAATGTAACAAAGGTTGTCTTTACTATTCCTCTATTCTTTAATGTATATTTTTTTAATTCTTTAAACTAACTTATTAAATATTATTAATAGCATGTTAAGCTACAGTTTTTCCCGTGTACCAGTAGCAAGAGGAATATCGGTGTAGGACGCGACCATAGCCATGTGTGCGTAGAGCATTTGTGGTACAATGAACTGACAAGTGTAATTATGTTGTTGCGCTGGGCGGGCTTGCCTCGCTCTACATAACCGCTGATTGCGAGCTTATATGAGGGCATATCCTGTTGGAGAAGTTCGCCTCCAAGTTCTGCTATATATACAGAGATTCATAAGAGTAAGCCAAGCGGTAGAAAAATATTTCAGACCTTATTTTGGGCATAGAATCTTCAGAAATAGCTTACTTATTTTGCTTGAATAAAAAATCATATAATTGAGGACTTTCTTTTCTAAAAACAAATACAAGCTAAATATAATTTGCCAATTAACAAAGACAAAAAACTATCTGTTAAGCAATTCTTAAAATTTATTTCATAGAAGAGGTTCCAACCTTTCATTAACTACTTAATTACTTAGGCACATGATCGATTCGCTTGTTCAGCAGACCCACAAATTTTTCATTTAATTATTTCCCACTAAAGTTGTCCCTCTTGTTGCTACGTCAAAGTTTTCCTTTAGCGATTAACACCGAAACTTGGCATATCGTTTCATCCTCCACGCACACACATCCTCCACTCTACGAGGAGGCCTAATGAAAATTAGTTGGGCTGGAAAAGCTTCAACTAATTATGGGGTTCCATGTGGAGAAATCGGTGCTAAATATT
>JAEIIU010047011.1:96930-140205 GCA_018874675.1 Drosophila baimaii
GGGGGGGGGGGGGACGACGACAGTAGATTAGTTCACCTGCCGAAAGTTGGCAAATTGCAGTGGCCAAAATGAAGTCATTTGCCATTGTACTTTATTGATATGGCCAGGCAAGAAGCTGCTAATTACAAGGAAGGTATTGTGTGCTCCTACAAAAAAAAGGTTTCTGTGGCAAAGGCAGAAGGAACTTAAAGTTTCAGGTTCCTGTACCACTATGTAGTTTTCCAACTCTTTAATTCAGTTAGACTTTTGCTGGCAACTCTTGTATGCATTTATTGAATTATTTCTGTGTTTTCCAACTGGCTGAAATCCATTTTAATTGATACGGAATATTTCATTTTTCTCTCCAATTTGTATTTGCAACATCCGCACATGCAGTATCGAGTTTGACCACAAAAATTCATTTTGGCCAAAATCTGATGCAACTGAAATTTGATTCCATTGATTATTCTAATAAAAGTCAAGATATATGTTTTTGGAAGGCCATTGAGTGTGGTGAAAATCAAACTAAGCTGGGGAAATAGTTTGTGGCTTTGTGTGCACCAGGAATGCCCATAAAAAAAGGGCCAGAAATATTTTACTGACTATCCAAGGTGCACCACCATATTTTCTCATCACATTTCATAATTCCCAGGCTGTAGCCTAATTCAGGGCTTGTGTGTGTGTGTGTGTATGGTAAAAAGGACAACTGAAAGCGGACTGCAAGGACGTCGAGGGAGACAACAAAGAGGCACTTTAAGTGAAACTAAACAGCCATGCAAGTGACGTTGTCGGATTGCGGTTGCCGGGCAGGGAAACGACCTGAGGAAGGGTTATAAATGTTGGATGGCCGGGTGTCCTGGTTGTCCCGTCTGTCCTTGCCGTGGCAGCCAGTTGGCCGTGTTGCCGTGCTTGCCGGCCAGTACAAATTAAAATTAATGATGCACTCACATAACAGCAAGGCGGTAGGTAGGTAGGGCAAGGCCACAGGAGGGCACAGGCTGCTGGCCACATAAAAACTACTTTACATGCGGGTACACGATGTCGCAAAGGCTAAGCTGTCCCACCTGGCCGAAACGGAGGGGGGACGGGGGGATTCACCTAATTTAATGCTGAAATTGCCACCTCCTCCTCCTCCTCTTCGCTTTTTATCTTGGTCTTTGAAATAGTGTTGCCAACGTTAAGGCGCCGCTTGCTAAATGCTTGCGGCTTCCACGCCAGACACAAAAGCGAGGCATCCTTGTCCGAGGGATCCTGGGAGAAAGAGTGGGCTGGCTGGTGTGGCGAGGAAACCACTTCAATTTATTTTTGACCAACATATGGCAGCCAGCAAACTGAGGAAGTGAGCGGCGCAGCACGTGCAAATATTGGCAGAAAACAGGGTACTTTCGACCACTCAAAACGTGTGTCAATAAATACTTAACACGACCTTATGCATTTATGAGTATGATGATTCTTTGACATACTTTGGATAAATGCTAATATGTATTAAATAAAGTTAAAACACAAGTGCTTGAGTTTTTAATAAATAACATTCCTACTTAACTCTTTTTTAAGAATTGTTATATTTTTAAAAGAACACGTGCTCTTGCTGGCCCCCTAAAACACATTCAGAATAAATCCAAATTGATTCCCACAAAGCCCTAAGTTTATTTTTGTATTCTAAAAATACCTACGAGAAATTGTAAGCCGTGTCAAAGAGGGAAACCTGGTCGTCGTCGTCCCTTCAGCTAACTAGTTAGTCCGGGAATGGGCAAAAAAAAATAGGGCCGGCAACATTGTTTCCGCCTTTCTGTTTTTGTTGTTGTTGTTCAGCTTTGTTTGTTTGGGGTTTCGTTTTTTTTTTTTTTTGTTTTTCCACACAAAAGGTGTACGAATGTAAGTGTGCGAGTGTGGAAAGCGTTTTACTGTTTTCCACTTTTGATTATTGTTTTTCAACAACAATTTTCTTTTCATCAGCATTTCAATTAGGTTGGAAAACGACAGGCACCATTTAAGCGGGAATTTTAACCGGCAAAGCCAGCGCGGCAGGGGGCGTGGCAGGCCGCAAAAACCTTTTACACGCCCTGATGCCTTCCAATTTCAAGTGCTTTGGCAGCTGCTTTGGCACTGCGACAAAGTAAATTAATCCATTAGAGCGTTGGCTTCGGTTTTCTGCAGCCTTTTTTTTCTCCCTATTTTTTTTTTTATTTCCCCCAAAGATTTTTCTTTTACTTTTTAATTCTTATTTTTCTTTGCAACTTGACGTGACCTGGCGTTGGCTTCTCTACACTAAAAGAAAATTATGTTCAGTGTGGAATTCTTTCATGGTTTGAGTATTCAAGGGTTTATTGAGTTTTTAGCAGCTAAACTTTGTATTAACTTCTAGAAAAACTTATGTATATTAGCTTTATATATTCTATTAAAATATATCTTATCTAAACATCTGTAATAAATAATTTATCAGTTTTTAGATACCTTTTTTTATGTGTACAAAAAGCTGGAGGCGGTGTGCAGAGAATGCGGATGGTATGCAGCTTCCATCTTCAACAGCTTACACTTCAATTAAGTTTTCCCTCGACCGGCCATTTGCCGCAGAGCTGACTTCTTCGCCTGCAATTTGGCAGCAATTATTGAAGCTTTGCCAATGGCAAGAGTCAGGTCCTCCCCAGAGAGGACTATGTGCGGAGGTGCGGGAGGGTGCGGCAGCGGAATAGCTAGGTAGACAGGTCCGGGACAATATAAATAAATTGCAACTGAAGCCAACGAGGACATGGGAAAATTTGCACTTGAAGGCGGGGGCCGCACATTGACTGGCATAAAAAGCAGTTAGATAGAAATGTATATATCCCATTTTGCTAGAGAATGTCCCATAATTATACGTATCTTCTATCCTCTATGTATGTCTGGTATGTATGTATATTCCTGAGCCCAGCAAGTGAGCCCTTCTCTGGTGGTGAGGGGCAAATGTGTGTCAAGTACTTAATAATCAGCCCCGTCGTGTGGCCAACAATTTAAGGCTAATTTCGTTTTCCAAGTGAAATATATGCCAGCGCCTTGCATATTAAATAAGCTAGTACAGTGGGTCAGAGGGGGGAAAAAGATGGCTCATAAAATGTTCGTAAATTATGGGGATTAAAAGGGGATACCCTATAGTTTGTAATATAAAGTCAAGAAAACTTGAGACACTTGAGGCTGATTACCATGACTTAAAAGTTTATATTAAACTAAATAGACTAGAAATAATTTCGTAATGCCTTTTTTCTATTTGGGATTGAGCTTAAATTTGAAATAAAAGTTAGAAAGAATTTTTAAATATTCCTAAATATATTTATATACATTTTATTTTGACCACTGTGGCATAGGAAGCTTATTATTATATATGTACATACGTATGAATAATAAATACAAAATATAAATATGACCCGGGTTGCGAGAGTGTTGACAGCAAAAAAGAACAAGGCGACATTCTTGTTTATTTCACTCTCATATGGCTCCCTTCCTCTTCCTATGTGTGTGTACGAGTGTGTGCGAGTGTGTCTCGTACATTATGCAAATTATTTGCACGAGTTTTCAATTTTGGTAAAATGCTTTTGGGCATTATTAAGGCTCAGTGTGGCTGGCAAGTAAGGAGCAGGACAGCCAAGGCGGCGGGATCTGGAAGAAAATGATTAAAATCCTATTTTTGTGCTCCCAAGAAAAAAGGGGAAATTCTTCAGTGATCGTGTGACCTATCCTTGCCCCAACCACAAACAAAAATTGAGCTATGCCCCCGAGGGTCTTCATATATGTATCTGCCAGAGCTAGGATGAGCTTAGCTGCTAAGCTTAGATTAGGAATAACCCAGTAGAGTCCGTCATGTCCTTCCTATATTGTTTTAAACCAACACACATCTCTCTCTCTGGGGGGATGCCTGCAGGCCATTTTGCAGTCTCAAGCAAACACAAGCGACAACTTATTCACTTTTTGTTTTCTCCGCCCACAAAATGCCCCCAAAAATAAACTGCGGCCGAAGGATACGTCCTTGCTGGTTCTTCGTGTGTCCAACTTCGTCCAGACTTTTGCCTCTTCAGCAGCCAAATGAGGCACTGACAGCCCGCCGGATGGGGCGGGGGAAAAGTCCCCTTATGCGGATTTTGGCCCCAAGTTAGATACATTGCTTCTCGGCCGCAGAAATAACAAAATTGTGTGCGGTTAACTGCAAGGATTTTCCAGCACTCCCGCCGACCAACAAGGAGTTGATGTCGGTCCGGTCATTACTGAAGAATTAGGAAGCAGCAAACTTGTGGGCCGGAAACTTTTCAAGAAACCAGAACATATTTTAATGATGTGGCCAGGATATGTCTGGCTAGAGTGGAGCAAAATAAATGTATACTAGAGTTTATTGTATTTATTAAATATTTAATTTCCCTTTGCTTACAATACCATTTCATTCATTAATGCCACTGCAAAGTTACTACAATTTAAGCAGATTACTCGCCAGTCAATTAGCCATAATCCTTTTTGGGGCAGCCAGCTCTCGGGCCCGCCGGCATCGCTTCCATTTGATTTAATTGCCTGTTGGACAACAGGGCGCATTATGAACAAAGGAAATTGCGTAAGGGCGATAACCATAACCACGTAACCGAAGCCGCTGCTCACGTGTCGCTGCAGCAGCCCAGGCAACAGCCGCCACGTAATCGTCAGCAACTGCCTATCAATCGGGCCTCGGGCCTCCGGGCCCGACTTCCGGGTGGCAAAAAATTAATATGGCTGGCATATGGCGTACACGATTTTAATGGCCGACATGACGAGGACAACAACCGGCAGCGGCAGCGGCAGCAGGAGCAGGAGTAACATCGGGCGTCTAACAATAGACATGACAAGCGACTCAGGAAGCGGCAGATGTGTTGGCTCAAGTGCCACGCCCATTTTCCCATCCTCCTCCTCCCATGCCGTAATGTTCTAATGTTCCATCAACATGTGCTCTTATTACTGGTAATCGCTTACAGGCCTGTTTGTGTTTCGAGAAAACTTGGGAAATGTCTTAAACATTATGTTTCCGTCTTTGCTTGGCATGGAAAATTAGAATTTTAAAATGACAGGCTTTAATTTATTAGCCATAAATCAGGTTCAGTTTAAAAATATATTTTTACAGTTCTTTGTTGTATTATTTATAATTATTTCACATAAATTATATCAATATTTAATTTATAACCATTTATTACTAATGAAAGCCGCAGTCTATCTTTGTATTAACTCAAATTAAATCGAGTATGTATTGAATGCTCATTTGATATCAATTAAAGTTGTTTTAAATATGGTTTTTATTATTGAACAATAATAATACAATTTCCCTAAACTGATACTTGTTTGTGAATTATTCAAATGACTCTTTAAATCAACCGAGAACGGAAGCAATAAAGAGTTGTTGACAAATAGCTGAGCTGTGACTTGAATTATGATAGCATTTCTTTGTACAGCCATATTTATGGCCACTTAATTTATATATCCTTGTTATTGTTAATGCTTTGTTAATTTATTAGCTATATAAATAAATATTAACAATCAATTAATATTAAATTCCGACACAGGGCTAAGGAGGCTTTTCAGTTACTTCCTATGCGCTGATGTAATATTCAATTAACAGATTTGAATCAAACACGTAAGGCTAGTTATTCCCCACTCCAAGTGCCTCTTTGATCTCTGGCACGTTACACATACGCACTGTGTTCTCCATTAACGGCCATTTCACATTTCCTGCTATCACATTTCCTGTGGGGAAGTCACCCCCTGCCAATCGAAAACAATCCAATCCGAACCGAGGATGCTCACGTTCATGTTGATTGCACAAAGCCCTCGGCAAGGCAGTTTACAAGAAACAAATTAATGGCCACGCTGATGTTTCTTTCCTTGGCTCAATGATTACGCCGATAACTTTGCTTTTTTTACATTTTTTTTTTTCGTTTTCCCCAGCTCCGAGGGCGCAGGAAAAGTAAACAAGATGACGACGACGCTGAGCCAAGTGAAAATGTTTGGCGCGTGTCTGCCACAAAAATTGCCGGAAATTTGTTTGAGCTTTAAATTACAAATCATTATCGATGCGCATTATAAATTTTGGGGCTGAAAGGAACCGGCAGCTGGACCTCAAGGCGATTTCCTAATGCCAACGACACTTGTGAAATCACTTTGAATAATATTGCATTTGGATGGGGGGAGGGGGCTGTTATTGGGGTTTGTGTGTCCTTTTGAGCAGATTAATTTCCGGCATTTAGACTTAATTCCCCAGTTTCTGGCTAAGACCGAATGGAGCGGCCAGCCTTGGCAATCGATGCAATCAGCTAAGGACCAATTTACCAACATGTCAGCGGCAAGCGAGGAGTGCGGAGCCAACCATTTGGGAGGGGAAAGCTTTAGATTTGCACACATTACCACTCAATCTTCATATACTCCTCACTGAGATGTGCTGGATTTCAGGCCATCGTCGTCGTCCCTGCCCTGCTAACTCCCCTTTCTGGCTAAGTCCTTCGGCCAGGACCTCGGCATGCACATGATGTCCACATGGCCGCAAAGATTTATTTACAATTGTGTTGAGACATAATTCCCTTTGATCGATTGCGGGACCGCTCCCAAGGGATGTGTGGACGGGAAAGTGGATGTGGCTGCGGAGCTTTGTGGTCAGTTGTAAGTGATGATTCTTTTGGTCCCGTCCTTTGTCTTTGCCGCTGCACTCGTCGCTCGCCATATTCGCTGCAAATCTCCAGGGGGAAGGCGTAGGGTAGCTGGAGCGGAGAAAGTAGAGAACTGAGAAAATAGGGCGATGGAAGCTGGCAGAATTATTTGCGCAATTTATGTGGCTTTGATTTCATTGGCAAGATGTACGGGCCCGGCTAAAGCAATTTATGGTAACTTGATAATTTGTGCTGGCCCTTGCCAACAGTTTAAAGGAGTCGTCCGGGATGCAATTCATTTGCCTGACATGTGGCATTGCCAAACGGCATTAGTATAGGGAAATTGCATTCGAGTTCGATGCAGGGAAAATGCCGAAATGTTGACATGAGTCCGGCCTGTAAGTGGGAAAGCTATAAGGAATGAACATTTTCCCAATGCAAAATGAAATTCCAATTTCGATTTACACAAATATTTAAAGAAAACTAAACGGAGTTGTGTACTTTATGCTGACTCTTAAAGAAAAAACCATTTGAGAGAGGAATTTGGATTTATACGGCTACTATGTAGCTTATTTGAATAAAGTATAAAATATAATTTAAGTTAACGCCTTTCTATTGAATTATATTTATTTTAATCCGGCTCGAAGGACCAACATGTGGGATGGTGAGTGTCGTGTAGAGGTCATCGCTTGAGGTTCTTATGATTTCTTTGATTATTAATTATATTTATAAATATAATATACAATAATAATTATTCCCAGTGCATCTCTTCAGGTTAATGATTGGCATGGCCCATGCTATAATGAGAGCAACCGCTCAGCTATAAATGCCAGCCCCGACAATCCTTTCTGAGCTCTCAGCAATTGCAAAGCAGTTAGAAGAACTTACCCTTCGCCGCTCCCCAAACTCATTCATCAAAAAATGTGCACTTAACACATGGGTAAGGCAGCATCGAGCATTGCTGCCTCATTCTTGGGTAATGCACATAAATCCTTAGAGTGCGCACTTAACTCCTTTTTATGCTGCGACAAAGTACATTTACTAATGACCAAGTCAAACAATGGCAACGGCCAAGACGCCGCGGGAGCAAACGGGAATGGGAGTCCTTGTAGTCCTGGCAGTAAACTGAAGTAAAGTGGAAGTAGCAGTGGGGACAAGAGAGGCGGTATGGGGCCACGGCTCGGCCCACGAAGTAGCAATTTACGCGCTCAAGACGGCGACAAAGCACGCAAAACGGAACAGCAGCTGGCTGGCAGAAGGGTTGGGGAAAATCCTGCAAGGGGGGACTGTCGCTGCGGCTGGGGAAGCGGAAAATCCTGAGAGGGAAAGAGCAGCACTGAGCTGCAAGTGTCGGCAACGGCTGCATGTTAATTGCTGCAGCGACGGCAGCAACAACTGCAAACAGTGGGAAAGCGTGTCTAAATAGCGTAAATTCACACAGACATAGACACAGACGCACAAGCAGGCACACACTCACACACTAACACACACACCGAGAGGCGGACAACAATCTTTCTGCGTATTGTGTGGAAATTGAAAAGCAACTTGGATAACTGCCAGGAAACGCCAGACGTTTTCCACACTCTACATGCTAACTACATTCTCGCTGATTAGCCTTATCAGTTACATTTCTAATTGAAATGATTCGTTTAATTAGGGATTGCTTTTTTGATTGTGGTTCAGGTGGGTTGTGGGATTTTATTTTTAAGTCATCTATTATTATTAGTTATACTTTCTGCCATACAAAGTCACTCTTCTTGGTTTGCGAGTCCATGATACAGATTTCCATATCCCTGTTCTTAGGCATTTATATTTAGAAGGTCCTTTCATTTATATTCTTTTAATTTACATTGTGTCTGTAGAATCAGATATAATTATAAGATATATGTAATATAATAGAAGTCCTTATTTTTAAATTTTATTAAAAATAATAAACCAAACTAATGTTGTCCCTTAGCTCACAGCTCCTGCGATTTGTAGAGAGTATTTCCGAGGTGTCGCTGTCATTTGCTAGCCTGCTAATCCACGACAGTGTGCGCTCAACAGGATATCAAGCGGAAAAGGACAAAAGAGCGCGCGCTGCATACGCACAGGCTGAAAATGCAAATTTCCTTTTTGGAGTGCAGTTTAAAATGTTGATGAAGTAATTAGTTTAATATGCGAAATGCCCCTGACTGCGTGTGCGTGTGGGCAGGGAGTGTGTGTGTGTGCCATGAGGGCGTGGCACATAGAAAGCTGTAATTGAAATATATTCAGAACTCTGGGCAAAAGGTACAAGGGCAAAGTCGGCGTTGGCTTGGGCATTGTGAAACTTTTTCCATTTATTAAATTTGCCGCACGAACAGCGCGCAGGATTCTCTTGCCAGGGCGCACTCGTCTATGTGGGTAATGTTTAATTATTTGTGCAGCACATGAACTGAGAATTTCTGCAAATTGTTGAAGCCCATTCCGGTTATCATCTCGACCAGAGATAACCCGCAAGTTTTTCAATTAAGATGGACCAAATGTGACTAAACTTAAGCTTGAAACTGGTGTATACGTTTAATTATTAGAAATTAATTTAGCAATTGCACTTTCCCGGCGAAAGTGTAGGCGGGAGGGAACCACTTTTCCCCACTAAAGTTGTGCCTTTTGAGCCAAAGTTACCAGAGCTTGTTGTCAGCTGTCAGTCATGTATTTTTCTCTAAACTTGTTGGAATATTATACATTACGAATCACAGCTACACTGACATACACTTCTTCTTTGTATTAGTTTCTGTTGTTTGTTTTAATTTCAACTAGAAAGTAATTAATATGAGCCTCATACCCTTTAGCAGCTACCAGGATTATGTGGACAGCTTCATCAGCCGCAAAGATGAGCAGTATTTGGCTAACAAGGATGCCCAGAGGATGCTGATTAAGTATGCCTGCGGTATGAATTGTCTGGCCGGTCTTCTCACCTTGGAGCAGTTTAATGATCGGCGGGAAACGGAGATACTCATGCTGAAGCCACGCGGCCTGGCCGAGTCTGTCCTTTTCGGGGATTACTTGAAGGGCGATGACAAGTTCCTTAAGGAGGTCGCCAGTCGTGAGAAGCAGCTGCTCCAGAAACAAATTTCGGTGCGCGGAAAGGGTTCTTTCTTATATTTATATTAAATTTTAATATGATTACTCATCTGTAGACCGTTATTTACCTGCTGATGCGTTCGCGTAAGGGTCTTGAGATCTCCAGCTTCATTGACCTGGAGCAGAGCCTCCGCCAGTCGCGCATCCAGAACTCCGAGAAGGTCGTGGACTGGCGTGGCGTGTTCGAGGGTCGGGTGAAGCTGATGCCGGCAAAGCACCATCTCAGCTACTTTGATTGGAACCAGAAACGAGTGCTCTACAACGACAGCGACAACTTCCGGATATTCAAGCAGGGGGCGCACAGCCTGCTGCTAAAGCACAAAGGCGACCACAAGGTGATCTGCGTGAACGCCGCCTGCGAGTGCAGCTACGCGCGGAATGCCAAGCGCAGGATGTTCAGCTCACCGATTTACGGATATGTCATATTCTTCGACCACATAATCAGGCGCATTAATTAGTGTTGTTGGCCTTATCATGTCAGTTATGCATAATCGCCGATAAATAAAAATAAAGAGCAGCGCCGAGTCCAGCAGCTGCCGGGCCGAAGTCCTCGAGGGCGAATTTGTCGCTGACAGTTTACGCAAATTGCTTTTCCTCTTATTGCCTATGAACTGAGAATAATTTTATATTATTTTTATTTATTTTTCATATTTCTTATTGCATCAGTTATACGTTTATTTTATTTTCTACAAGACATCTACAATATATACTACAATTACATTAAGAGTACAAATATATTAATTTTTAAATATTTTTTCTTTTTATTTGTGCTTGAATCATAAAGGGTTGATGTTTAATTTTTCCTGTGTAAACTGGCGTAGCCACAGTTATGGCTGCTGACATTTTTGATGGACATTTCGAGTTCTCCCTTCAGCTAGCCCCCAGTCAGCCTGTCAGAGAGCGGAAATTACCCCAGCTTTATGCCAGTATTGCATAAATCTATAAAATGTCTCGGGTGTTGATGGCAATATGTTATTGTTTGTCCATTGAACACTGTTTGCCAAGTGTTTAGTGTTGGCCTTTCAGTCAATCAGCTTATGGCGCCTAGATAATTTCTGGCTGGATATTTATTTTATTCCTCATTTGCATTCAGACAAAAATTAGCATATTCTGTAAGCAGCTGCTAAAAGGTTTAATATTAATATTTCTTACTTAAATATTTTTAAGATAACTTATGATTTTTGTAGTCTTTCTTTTATTTGAAATGCTGTCAAAGCTGTAATTAATTATTAAATTTATATTTACCTGGTATAAATTCATATAAATTCATGAAAAGCCTCCGCCTGCTATTAACCTTATTTTCTAAAAGCTTTCTCTCTCTCTCTGCAAAGCATCTGCATTATTAATTATGGCAATTTTGAGAGCAAAACTAAATAAATAATGAATGTAGTCAAATTATGATTTAAATGCCATCTGCAGTGGCACATACAATTTAATTTGCATACACAATTAGCTGTTAATTTATTACCTGCAGAGTCACTCTGCGGGCCTTAACTAAACTTAGTCCGGTTAGCAACAATTCAATTAGGAGGAGCATCAGAGAAGCTGCATCTGCAGCCGGTTCAGGTGCAAATGGAATGTCCTGGCAGCTGGAGGATAACTCCTGCTGCTTTGCCCACCCAGTCCAAATAAATATTTGCTCAGGTTTCTCCCAGTCAAGTCCCCAAGGCCAGAGTCGGTTCGGTTCAACTGCTGCAAGTCGAGTCGAGTGTCTATGTGTCTTTGTTCCACATTAAGATATGGCAAATTTGTGGAGCCCGAAAAACACAAACAACGGCAGGGACAGGCAGTGAGATTACACTTTACAGGCTAAATAAATTTCATACGAAATAAACTTACAATTTACTGCCAGACTGCGTTTTCAAGAGCAACACAGTTGGTTACATGTCCTTGCACAACAGCCTGTTTCTATTACACTTAAATTAATGTTTATGGGTTCTGTTTATTGTGTCAAATTCTCTTAATAAAGCTTATATTTAAGCACAAATGAAAATACTTATTTCTTTGAATTTGTTTACAATTTGCATTATACAATTTCCCATTAGATTTATGCAAATATTTCCATTTAATCTAATCTAAATTAATCTAGTAAAAATTGCTTTGAACAACTCAAAACTAATTTTTTGCAATAAATCAATTTCCTTTTATTATAATAATAATTTAAATTCGATTTCTTTCCGTGCGTTGCAAACCCTTCCCTTGTCATGCCAGCCTATATACATATTTTGATTAACAAATAAAGAAAAACAACAAGTTTGTATATCGAAAAACAAAAACCAATTTACAGTCTTGTTATTTTAATAATAGTCCGAACAATTTGATTGACGAAAGGCTCTGTGCACTGCCAATCAGCCGTAAATAATGTGGTTTGACAAGTGATATTGTCGAATCCCATGACTGAATTATGAATAAATACTCAGGCGGCCAATTTAATTGTTCAAGTGGGCAAACAATAAGTCAAATGAATTATTAAAATGGTAGTAAAACAAAGGTCGTAGTGAGCTCATGATTATGTATATTAAAGTGCGGAGTATCAAAATAGCCCTGGGATCCTTAAGGAGAATAAGGCGGAGGTTTCGTAATGAGTTTCTGCTGAATTTCGTGTACCTGCAAGCTATTCAAATATAAATTATATGCTAAATAAATTATATATGCTCTCTTCCTTTCTTGGGCTTTAATATTGCTTAGATCTGCATTTAACTTAGGTAACTAGTAAGGGAATTTATTTAGGTGTGGCAAATGGATTTTATTTTTAATCTTGTAGTTAAAATATTTGTTGTTAATTATGTGTATAATGTATTATATTCTTTGGTTCGCATTTTAATAAATTTATACCCTTCTTAATTTCACTTTTCAATATTTTATGCATACACAGTCTAATTAAAATGATGTGTGAAACTTTTCTCGTCAATTCCATGCCATAAATGAACACAAAGTATTTATTCCCAAAGCAATTTAATACATTTCCATGGAAAGGCCACATTTCGGAATGCCTAATGAATATGCAGATCCTGTAGACGATGACTTGCTGTCAATTTGATTGGATTTATGCCTGACCCGTGGGTCACACGAGCCGGCTAATAATTTATGAGCTGACCCACCCAGACAGGCCGCCTGCCGCTGGGCCATATGTTTCATTTGTTATTGCTGTCTTGGCACAAAGAAAATAATATTTCATAAGGTCGTAAGCTGTCGCAAAAGATGCCTAATAAATAATTTAAGCACTCGAGATTGGACATCTGGTGGAGTTACGTGCCGTGAGTGGCTGGCTGGCTGTCCGCCCGAAACCCTTTCACAGTTCTGCCCCGCAAAAATAAATACATAAAACGCTGCCATAAAGAAAGCATCATCACGGACGAGGGCTGAGTGAAGGGCATATTAAATTAAGCTGCATGCCGCAAATGCCAAAGGTCCTCTCCCAGCCGAAATAACAATCATAAAATGTGACCAATAATGGAAATAATGAAGGAATGAATTAAATGAAATGTTGCGCAGCAAATTAAATTCTTGGTCCGCCTTTTGTCTGCTGTCAGTTGCCAGATGCTTTTGATGTAATGAAGAGAGCACAAAGTTTTAGCGAAAAAATTGCCACAAACTCAAGATGAATTCAAGTTGGAGAACTTGTGCAAACTGAAGTGAAATAATTAGATGAATTAAATTAAATGTAAGTAAAAGTAAACAACGAATTAATTGCTTGTATATTTAAAGGTTGTATATTATTATAAGTTAGTGTAATGAATAAAGTAAAGAAATTATAGCTATTTATTATTGCAGGGCGTATTTAAATTGGTTTTTAAAAAAGTTTTAGCATTGTTATAAAAGCTGTTGTTGAAAATGTTCTTCTGTTATTTTTAAAGCATTGTTTTGAAAGGAGTTTTAAGCATCTCGTAAATGTAATGTTACAAATTTGCAATAAGCAATTGTGTGAGCTATTTTTTAAGTACGAATTCAAGTGCAATAATTTCACAATAACCAATTATAGCTAAAGTTCTTCTTAATGATATTTATGAGCTCCTAATTGCAGCTCACTTAAACGGCAAAATATATTTTCAAAATTAAAAACGAAATACCCCACAACTGTGCATAACAAAGCAAACCCACAAACTTCGTTATAAAATTAATAGAAAGCACTCACGGTCAGTATGAATGTTAGAGAATGTTTCTGCAAAAATATTACGCATTCGCCCCGTTACGCAGCACCCACATTTGTGTAAATGCCATTAAAGTTCAGATTCAATTGCCGAAACTTCACAACAACGGGGCGAAATGGCATGCGAAATAAGCCAAATTTATGGGCCACACAAAGGCTTATAAACCACAAATCAAAACGCAATACAAAAGCACCAAAAGCTCCAGTAGCAGCAACAGTAGCAACAACAACAATTACGTATCAAGTTAAAAGCAATTGTAAATTTTCTAACTGAAGTCATATTGTCTATACATTTATCAAATGTCTGTCTGTCTGTCCGTCTGCCACAGTTCGTGTGTGAGTTTTGTGAGTTTGTGCTTTGGCGGATGCCATAAATAAAACTCATCTAAAAGATAGACACTGGAGCGCATGAACAGAGGGAGTCTTGAGTCGGAAATTGTTTCGCAACGTGGGAAATGTTTGATTTATGTCTGTTTTGCCAGTGACCCGAACGTGGCACACTCTTCCACTCTTTCCAGTGGGACTGGGAGCGACACACAGCGGAGACCCAGACTCAGAGGTTGTAAAATGTGTAATTGATGATGTGGCAGAGAGGACATAAAAAGGAAAAACAAGACAGGATACGAACAAACTTCCGTCTAAATACGGTATTAATGCCCTGGATTTTGTTGACATTTTCGACAAAACATCTACAAAATGCCGCAGCCAAGTGAACATTGTCCAGGACCTTCTGCATGATAAGTGCATTTCGAGTGCAGGACACGGAGCGCGTGACGACATGCAAAGTGCCGGAGAAACGAGGGGTGGAAGCGACCGAGTGAAGAAGAGACAGAGCCAACTAAGCCAAACGGAAGCGGAAACTGCATGCAAAAAAAAAAGGAAAATGGCGGCGGGGAGATAGGAAATGTAATGTTGACCATTTGGCAAGCAGCACGAAAAGTCATTTTGTTCAGCCAGGACACGAGACACCTTGCTTGTTATCCTGGCAAATATTTCCACCCCGACACAAAAGCATATTATCTAAGCGACGTGGGGGCTCCGAAAAAAAATTCCCCTTTCAAGCTTAACAAATTGATTTTTTAGTTGGAGGAGCTTCCACCCTCCCCCCTCGGCTGACGCTGCTGTGTTGCATGACATTTGCTCATAGAGCCGGTGCACATTTTCCTTTTTCTAGAGTGATATATGCAACCTTTGGTGGCGGCAAATTCATTGCTTAATGCACTGGAAACCGTTCTTAGCCTCGCACTCCCACCCTCACTCCTGCTGTCCTGGGTCCTGGAGAACTTGGCGCCATTGTTTGCTCTATACTTTTTGGGGGTATAAATAAATTTTCATTAATTTATGTGCTTGCAACGTTCGCTCAACGGCATTCTCATAATGTGCGGCATAAGTTTGTGCCCCCAAAAAAGACGCCGAGGCTGTGGGCGGCAGGGGCAGACATTATGGCCTCAAGTGCATGCTGCCTGGCAAAAGCTTGCCCCGAAAAGTCCCCGAAAAGACGCAAAGACGGCGGATATTAAGATGAATCTGCTGCCTGATATACAGCCAACTTTTGTGGAATGGCTAATGAAGCCGGCAAAAGCCTGAAAAGGCGGCCAACCAACAAAATATTGCCCTGCACTTTGGCTGGCTGCATTCTGGCGATGGCTTTCAACTTTGTGCAACTCCATTCTAGTCCCAGGGGAACTCTATCAGTTTTTTATTGTTAATTTTATACACTTCCATTTGAATGCTCTCTCCTCGGGGAGTAAATTAATTTTTACATTTTTGAGATTTTATCGCAACTGCGCTTTTGTTTCCGCCCAGACAATCGAATTAAAGCCAACTTCCGATCCGGCAAACCGACCGCAGCACCAACAATAAAACCAACAGCTGCAGTTACAAGGACCGAATCAGAGGCGGCAGCACATTTCCATCGATTTTCACGAATAACTCACTTTGTGGCACAATTAAGGGCATCACACCTCAGCGGACAGCGGAAAGACAGTGGGCAGTAATAGCATGGAATTTACTTAGGTAAAATATACATAAATAAATAAATAAGTCTGATAAAATCATAAGACATAAAGCAGTTATAATTTCCATTTATTCATATCATATTTCATATTTATTATTTCAAATTAAGACAACATTTCAAAGTTTATAAATATTCGTTTCAGTGTGTGGCAGATGCACTCATCCACTCCGGGCTTATGGATGAGGCAACTGAATGGAGCTGCTCCATCCGCTCCACTGTTGACATTGTTGCTCCATTCACAGCGAATATGCAGAGATGTGGTGTATGGCGGTTTTGTTGCCCGCTTTATAAATGTTTCATTTAACAACTTTTAATTGAATATTTCAGACGCGGCCGCGTCTGTTTATTTACTTATAGAATGCGACGGCAGCGCATTGATCAATTGTTTACACGGTTTAAGTAAATAAATGCATTTAAATCGAGCCGGCCAGTCGCTGACGCTTTCAGGGGATTACCCGCGTTAATTGCACAAAGAGGCGGCCACGGCGGAGACATTAACTCGGCTCGGTAGCGGACAAAGCAAAAGTGAAAGCCGATTTCTGACGCCAGAAATCGATGAAGCAGTAGAGCCGTGGGTGGGCGGCTGGCTGGCTGACTGGCTGGCCGGCTGGCTCTGCCATTGTTTATTAGTTTTAATAAAGCCATAAAAGGGCCAACAGGCGTTGGACAAATAAACTCGGACACTAAGCGCTTTAGCAAATGACCTAGGGTTTTATTATTGCCTCTGACGCTGTGTAGTGACACCCTCTTTATACACAGGGGTCAAAAGTATACACACAGGCACCATAAAAAAAAGTACAATCTGATCTAGATACCATCGGTTCTTTTTATTTAACATGAACAGCAATAAAGCTTAATAAACTCATTATATTAATATCCTAAATTAAGGTGCCTAATGTGGGAATATTACTGGAGTATAAGATACTAATGCAGCTGTCAGATAAAAAGTATTTAGACCCCGGAATGTACCACTAAAGTATATAAGGGTTAGGCTCTTTTTACCTTACCATAAAATATTTTGCACACGAACACTCTTTCTATTTTACAAATATTTAGACATATAATTAAAAAACCTTTCAATTTCTAAAACTAGGTATCACCCAAGTCTATTCCCATGAAGAGCTGTCACATTTTACTACTTTTTTTGGAGGCTCATATCAAAAATGCCATTGCCACTGCCTAAACCTTTGGGCAAACCTAAATAAAACGCGCGCCAGTGCAACTTTTGTTTGTCCGCCTATGGTATGTGCGAGCATGTGTGTATGGAAATGGTGTGCTGTGTGTGTGTGTGTGTGTGAGTGTTTTTGCGGGCATTTTGTTGACAATATTGTTTACAATGGTGGGCTGTGGGCGTGGCATTGCCATATACCAACACTATTTGCATACATTGTTGTATATGACCAGCGCCAAATAAAACCCCAGAAATATATTGCGTATACGCCGCAGTGTGCACACAATGGACAGAACAATGATCGGTTAGGCAGAGGACCCCGCGCCCTGTCACCCTCTTCTGTGAACGAGATGGCTTTCGCTTGGGATGGAGACGAAAGCCGCTATAATATACCCATTCCAAGGGATGAGAGTTTTAAGGGTGAAAAGCAGTAAGCCGGGGATGCCAAAGCTCAGTCCTTGAATTGGTTTTTAAAAGGAAATTGGTTGTCGAACGAAACTGGGTTTCATTTCGTTATTTAAAGTAAGGGATTTACATTTTATTGATTTAAAAATAGAATTAATATTAGTTTTTAAGTATACGTTGAAATATAAATTAAATTTACAATTAAAGTAATTAAATAATGAAAACCTTAAGGGAATGCGTAATTGCATCTTGAATTGTAGAAATCGAAGCTAAAACATGTTATAAATTAATTTAATATTCTATGTTCGATATTTTTGATAGTAAATTAATAATTACACACATTCAATCAATTTATTTCCTTCCTTTATATGTGAATTTTAAAATATCTTCCGGAATCCAACACCGTTTTAAATCCCACCAAGAGAATTGACTTCGTTCGCCAGGCAAATCACTAAACCAGAATTTAAGCACCTTTTGGGTTTGGGTGCCCGCCACCGCAGTCAAGTTTATACCGCATCTTGAAGAAGCCAACTTCATTTTAAATTTTAACCAAAAGCCTGCGAGTTGGTAGCCCAATGCTTTGGGATGAGGCCGTTGCCAGGCGCTCCTATATATATATATATACATATATGTACATATGTATGTATTATCCTGTCTGCGGCTGATACGTGGCTCTGTGAGCGGCAGATACGAATATACGATGTGTGTGTGAGCTGTACACCTGCTGCGGTGACATTTTACGGCTCTTTCTTTGTTAATTTCATTTGAGGCATTTAAAATGTGCACCGCCGCCGCCAAAGCTGGAGCTGACAACTAAATACACAAGGAGCCGCCCACAAGGTGGCGGGACTCCTTCTCCCAGGACTCCTCCCAGGACTCTCTCTACTTTGAACGTGCCGAAAGTTGCGCTCAGCCAGTCTTTTGGCAACTTTTTTAATGACTTCGCCTCGAAGCCCGCACCACAATGGCAGAAAGTCTTTGCTCGCGTGCCCGAATATTTAACCGCAAACGACGAGACGTCAAAATTAATTAGAAATAAAATTAGTTTTTAATGCCAAAGTGACTTTGTGTGTGTGTGTGCGGGTGTGGGTGTGTGCTGCTGCCTCTGTGTGTGCGTGTGGCTTAGAGAGCTGTAAAATATACTTTGACAGCGAACCAGGCAAAAAAAAAAATAGCCGAAAAAGAAAAAGGGAGACAAAATTCTTGCCAAAACTTTGGGCGATGAAAAGTTTCAGCTATCGCGTGCATGTGTATCTTGTGGGTTGGGTTAGGACAGAAAATGATTTAATCTGCCCAAGTTTGGCTATTACTTTATTCTACGAAAGCGGAGAAGACATTGCTTACTAATAAGTTTAAAAGATATCATTATTTAAGGGAACAGGAAGGAGAAAAGTTTAGATTTGTGGCAGTTATCGATGAAAAAGTAATTTAAAACAGTTGCATAATTGCAACCAAACTTATTTTAGATATCTAAAATGAACAATAATGTCATATTTTTAAAAAGAAAAAATACACTTCATCTTAGACTTTATTTAAAATTAGTTTCCTTATTAAAATATATGTATTTAAAGGCGTAACAGCCACTTATCCTGTAATAATCCTTAAGTCGGATATATATATACCGGTCACTACACCTGGACTCCTTTTTCTGAAGTCAAGTTAAAGCCAAAAAGCGAACTGCCGCCTGGCAAACCAACGATGTGCCTGTGTGAAGTGGGCTAAGACAAACAGGCAAAGAGACAGGAGACAGGGGACAGGATACAAGGGACACAAGGAGAGCGCAGCATGACAAGCAGTCAGAGGAGAGCCAGTTGGAGTAGCATCGCGCCAGAGATGGGCAGAGGGCAACGGAAGAGGGAGCTGTGGGCGAGACACAGCGACAAATCATCAGGCAAATCCGCAAAAGTGCACTTCAGCCGCCTGACGCCCATCAGCGCAGTGCAAAGCCAAAAGACACTGATGACGTTGAGTATTATGAACGGAATGATGACAACTAGAACCACAGCAACTGCAGCTGCAAACTCCAACTACAACTACAACTAACGAACGCAAATAAAAGAGACCAAAGGCAAGGGAACAACACTGTAAATCTTTTATTTTAAATATAAGAAAGCAAAGGAAATTTCTTAAGAGTACCAATTAAAAAAAAGCTGATCCTGAAAGTATCACATTTTAAAATTAGTATAATTATTTCTAGACAAAATACAGTAACATTTTAAGACTCCTGTAATACCCTATTTAACTCACATTTATTGTTCTCAAAATCTCTATAATGCCACAGCGGATTATCATCCCATCTCAGTGTATTTAAGAAAAATAGGGGGGTACACTGTGGGAATGAGTTGTAGGAAAAAAGTTGGGACTCTCCAACTCCAACTCCAGACACTCCACTCCAATGGCACTTCCGTCGCCGTCTGTCACGGCATTATTGAAAGGTGAACAACTTCGTCAGGAAGGTATGCCATGCTCTCTCCAAAGAGATTCGAGAGGCGGCAGCGGTTGGTGGTCGGACTCTGCTGACATAAAAAATCAACGCATGGAAAGTAGGACAAGTGTCAAAATCACTTAAGTGCGAATGCAACGACAACTAAAAAGAAAGCGATGCCGGCTCGGCAAAAAAAAAAGAATAAAAAAAAAAAGAAAATATATAAAGAGACGGCAGAAAGACAGGAAAGAAAGGCAAAGACATTGCCACCTACAAGGATGCGGATGGAGGGCAGGAAGCCGAAAGACAGCGGCAAAGCTGGAAACGGATTTAAGTGGGGGAACAATGGCCGGGGCTGGCGGTTGGGGAAAATGGCCCATCTCAAGTTGGTTGGTTCATGCTACTTAGTTATGCCCCAGAAAGGGCGGAACCGAGACGGCCTGAATTTAAGATGAGACGATAGTCGGTCGAAAACTAGGTGCCCTGTCATTAGGAATGCTTCTTGTTTTTATATCTTGATCTCTAGTCGGGGTAAACATATAGTATATTTTCTTAATTACAATTTAATTTATTTATTTTTGATAGTTTTCTTCTGAATTTGAATTTTCTAAATATTGTGGTAAGCAGAATCTTTTAATTTTTAAATTTTATTACTGAAACACAAACCCCCTGACCTAAAGCCGACAAAGACTATAAGGAAACAAAAAATATTAATATTTAAAGAGACAGAAAAAAACCCATTTCGTACAATTCTGAATCCACCCCGGAATTCATTTTGTAAACAAATACTCTTAAAAAAAGGAGAATAACCGCACCATAAAATGTATTTCTTTGTGGGATCCTTTTACTTATCCCACTTCTCCTTTCGCAATAACCCGTTTCATAACCAGAAAGAGTATAATAAGTAAAATAATTTATGATACAGTGAAATTCCAGACCCCCTCCCCCACACCCATACACACACAGAGAGAGATACATCGCAGAAAGTTTTTCGTTTCTGCCATGTAATTACGAACGCATTCTTTTCACAGTCATTAAAAATGACAAATTCCGGCACAACGGCACAAGTAGGACGAGCAAACCCGTGAAAGGGAGCCACCAGGATCGAGGAGGAATTCGGTCCGGCGACGACGAAGAAGAAATATGCTCTTCTGCAGTTCACGCGCTTAATCGCATTCATAAAACTCGGTTTTACGACTTTTGAAGGCACAACAAAAAGGTTTTAATGTGTAACATTTTCTCACCGACAGCGCCGTGCCATTTCCCAGATAAAGAGGGTGCGGTGGTGAGTCAGCGGGTTAAATGTGAAAGAGATTTCATAAGATGAAATTAATGGGCACCTGAAACATTCCGTAGTCGGAAAGCACCTGAGTGTTTCACCTGTTACTGCAAGATTGCCAAGAGAGATTATCTCAGAAATAATATTAATAATCAGTTCAGACATTTTTATTAATATTGATTCTTCCTTATTACAGTCATATTTCATGAAATTTAGCTAAATTGTTTAATCCAAGCACCCCATTCACAATAAAATAGTATTCTCACAATATTTGATTACCTCTCAACAGCTTTCGACTTATATTTCTGCAATTATTCGATTTATCTGATTGCAGCTTTCCGCTTTTCCCCTCAATTTCATCGTAACCAGGCCCGCCTGCCACGAATAATACCGATAAAGGCCTGGTTTTGCAGGGGCATAAGCCAAAAATTTAATTAAATTTTGAGGCCTTGGATTGCACAAACATAGCACACATGTGGTAACATGGCAGATGAAAGGGGCAAAAGCTGAAAAAAAAAAAATAGCACAAATTCAAAATGCAAACCCCAAACCAAGTCCTGAATGGGGGGCATTATGGTCTCTGGCATAAATATTTGCCAGATGCAGCAGCTGCAGATATTACAAAGGCCATTGCAGAAATAAAAATCCGAAATCGATATCGGAGTAGAAGTACAATTAGCCAGCCGGGGTCCAGTGCCCGCCTCCAAGGGGCAGGGGAACAATTGCGCGGCAAAAGTAAACCGAACGTGTGTTATTCCCATTTATTCAGCACACTCAGCCGCACAAAAGCTATTGAACACTTGAGCCCAAGAGCCAAAACCCTTTGTTCAACTGACAGGGTCCTGGAAAATAGTCCCTACAAGTCCCTACACACAGGCCCCGCATCGGAGCGGCGCTTTCATCTTTCGGTGCTGTGCGAGTTGTTTTCCATTAACTTTTCCGACTGGAGATCAACCAAGCGCATGAAAACGTCAGAATGCACTTTTCCTTTTGCAGAAAAAAAAAAACTTTAAGTATTAAGGTGCTAGTACACAGTGTTTACTACACAAGGGAAAACTGGTGGAATCCAATATATGGTATATACCATTAGCTTTGACAGTTCACTTTAAAAGTTATTATATAATTAAATATTAAGCTAATAATGTATTAAAAAATAGGCATTATAATTATTGAATATTAAAAGAAAACCCTAACTTGGAATAATATTTAATTTACGGAAAAACAAGTCAAAGTCAAGTCAACGTGGCGTATGAGCAATATTTCCAGATTTGAACTATGCTCGTTAAAGGCAAAATCAGCAGCAGCAGCAGCAGCAGCACCATTCAGGCTAACGATAGCAACAAGAATAGCTCCAGGCAGCCATGAAAAGCATTCAGTTCTATTCCTTTAACCCCATGCTGGTCTTGGGCTTGTTGTAATTTTTCCTGTTATTGTTGCTGGCAAATTAATGAGAACACAACGCTCACATTTTCATGTCAGCGAGCAAAGCAAGTGAGCTTTTAACATTTTTTTATATGCCCTTAGTGAAGGAGCTTATGCCAAATTTTACTGAAGTCTGTCAGGAATTCGAGAGTATTTGCTGGCATTAGTTCAGTAGCGAAATGTAAAAGAAATTTAAGCTAAGAGATTTTTTAAATAAAACAAGATGAGATTATAGGAAAAAAAAGTAAGTAAATTGGCTTTAATTTTTGTATTAGCAAACAAATTAAATATATGAATTATCCTTTGGTTAGATTACTTATTTTAATTGTCTTAGCAAGAGCATTCCAGCTTTCCCAACTTATTGTAACCTTATTTTTTCTTTAATGTTTTGTTTAGCCTGTCATTTTGTTATTTATTGAAGCAATGGAAAAAGTTTTGTATTCCCTTGGCCAAAAGAAATCTCGACGGTGCGTCTAAACCTTTTTGCGTGTGCCAAGTTTTTCGGCTTTTAACTCAGTCTCTGAGGCCCACTCTCCCCTCTCCTTGCTTTTTGGCTCACAACTCTGGCAACTTCATCAAGGGAAAAGCACGTGCTGGTGGCAAAGAACACAGAAGAAAAAAAAGGTAACCGTTTTAGGTTTAATATAAAAAATGGTTAAGTACTTCCTAAACATTTAGAAGTATTCAAAGTCCCTCCATATATTTTTTTTAAGTATTTGCTTTGGCTTGTATTATTTAATTAGATATTACTTAGATTTCTCATTCATCTTATTGATATTTCTTTATTTTTCTCTATGTGCAGAAGCCCGATCCCAAAGGCGAGCACTCGTTGACATTGATTTGGGTCTCGAACGAGCGGCCCCAGTGAAAGTAACCCATTTATTTACTTAAAGTTGGCCGCTTTTGCTGCGCTCGTTTATATTTCTTGGCCCGCTGTTTTTTTGTGGGTCGCACCGCAGTGCAATTCCCTTCTCGCTCCGCTTAATAAGCAGCTTACAGCGTCGCGCAGTCAGTTTGTCACTCATTTTGCTTCATCATGCAGTAAGTGTGTCAATGTAACAAGCCGCTGTAGCTGCCGCCTCTCCTGCTTTTCCCATGCTTTTCCACAATTTTCACTTTTCCCTCCCGAGTTGTCCCACTCTACTTTCCCCCACCTCCATTGCTGTGTCCGCTGTGTATTTGCGCTGCTGCTTAGTGCAAAACTTGTCATTTGCAATTTCAGCGTTTTTTTTTCTCTCGCAACATTTATGTTTATTTGCACACACAGACGGACAGACAGGAGATGGCAACTCATGCATATTTCACATGCAAATGCGTCTGCAAAACCAACCAGAGCCCCCCTACTCCCCTACGCTGGGTATTTCATCCCTGTCGTCTATTTGTGTTGAGGTTATATGCAAACTAAGTGCTTGTAAATGGTTTTATGCTTAGCCTCAGCATTTAATGCCGGGCCACCTCCAGTGTCCCTAAAAAGTATGCTATGAAAAATGTGATGTTTTCCCCTTTTCTCATTTAACTCGAAACTTAATATAAAATGAATTAAATAGAAAATTATACCATATTAAGTCAAGTATTTGACTCTATTACATTTTCACTAATTTATATTATGACATAACATATTTTAGTCATAAATTTGGCAGTAGAATTCAATTTGTGAGGCATTATAGGAATATATTAACGTATTGTATTTTTCTTTCATATAGTTGATTTATTATAATAGATATATAAAATACATTTAAATATAAATGGTCTATTTAAATTGTATGTATATACATATATTAATTTTATTAATAAGCTTAATTAATACTATTTTTGGCTAAAATACATAAAAATTGCTTACATTTCCATAAGACTGATTTGACATGACTTTAATAATAATAACAATAATTAAATTAAAAATAAAATAAAAGATTTACCTGCTCATAAGCCTTAAATATCACAAAATAGCAAAATCGGAATTATTTTTTTAAATAATATTTTTATAAAACCTCAGAGATTTAAATTGTTAGCTGTGTTTTTTTTTAAGGAGCGGGGCACCAGCCTAAATAAACAAATTAATTAGCGGATGCAGAATTGTACGTGATTTTTTGTTGTTTGCTTTGCTGCTGCTGCCGTTTAAAAAGGATTATGTGCTTGATTTTTATGATGCTCGCTGCTCGGCTATCCCGCTCTCTTTTCCTTTTTAATTAAAAAGTTATGTGCATTAAAGCTGAAATTTAATATTTTTTTTTCGCGAGATTGCTTCTGTTCTTAACTAGCCTTTTTTCGCAGACTTTTCCGCTAGAATTTATTTTTTATTTCAACCGGGAATACATCATTTAATGCAGCCCTTCAGCTGTGATTTTCAAATGAAACGCCAGTTGGGCTATAAAAAATTTACACCAAAAAGAAGGAGTGCTAAAGTATCAAATAAAAGGTGCAAATGAAATAAACAGGGGCGAGTCCATAAACCCAACGAAATAAAAGTTAAAAACAAAAACGGAAACACTTTAATAAAAAACTAATATAAACGAATAGTGGGGAGTTAAAAACAGAAAATAAATACATTTATAAATATTTTAAAATCGTCTGATTGTATTAAAGAAAATAGAGAGAGAGAGAGAGGGACTGCACACAACTGTATTTAATTTCATGAACATTACCAACAACAAAAATTTATTCAAATAAGGCCATCATGACCCATTTTTTAATATTGCATGTTTATTTGTTTAATACGCTTCCCTCTTCTTCTCTTATTGCAAATGCTTTGTGCCAGCTGTTGCCGAAAAATCGCAATCAATAAAATTATGCAAAAAAGAGAGCAGCTTTAATATTTGATCAGCTACACAAGCCGCCGCCCCCCCCCCCCCTTGTTGGCCAACCATGGAGTACGTGTAGGCCACTCTCAGAGGCCGCGGCTATATTTTCAATTAAATTTTCACAATTTTCCGCTGAGGGCCCAAAGAGAAATGGCTTATGCGATAAATATCACGACAAATACTTCCGCGCCGAGAGCTTTGAAGGCCTAGTTGAGTGGGGGGTGGAAATGTAGAGGGAGTGGGGTGGAGAATAGGGTGGGGAAATATAGGGCGTTGAAAGTAGGAACCAAGAAAATAGGCTGGGTGGACGGGCAGATGGTGGCTACTTCCGCTTGGCACATGTAAATGTTGCTGCTTTGGCTTTTATGTTTGGCGAAAATTGGAGCAAAAGGCCTAAGCCCCCCGCCCAGCTGGATTTTCCCCTCGCCTTTGTTTGTCAAGCTGGCGCCGGAGTTGTAGTTGTAGCTGTAGTTGGAGCATAGTTATTGTTGCTGGTGTTATGGTTAGCAATTAACATGCTTTCAACACTTGCCGCCGCATTGCACGACAATCGCCAGCGGCAGCTTGTGGGCACTCAAGGACGCAGGCGGCAGGCGGCAGGCAACAGGAGGCAGGACTCTCAACGCAGGACAATAAACGAGACACTAGCATTTTGCTACCCATTGTCCCATCGTCTGTTTGACTTTGTCATTAGCAAATGCACTCGAGACGCCGCCAGAGAAAGGAGCTTCACTTGAAAGAAATTTGTTTGTAAATTAAAAAAAAGGTGCAATAGAGATTATATATTAAGAGTTTCAACAAGAACAGGTATCTGCCTTATAAAATCTGTAGTTTATAATTTCTTGGATGAGAATCTCGAACTAATAATTATTATGTTTTTATTTATTTCAAGGAAATTATTGTTGCAAAGAAATATAGTTTGGATACTATGTTTTTTACTAGGTTCCTTTTGTATTTGTATATATCTTTAAATGAAAAATTTTAATACAAAAACAACTGCAACTACATTTTTCTCTGTGCACTCCAAAGAAAAAGCAGAAGCAGTTGCATTGGAGCCAAGTGGGCACTTGAAAGATTTATGCGTCTGGTTGTCTCGTCTTCGGCCGCTTCCTTCCGCGCTCCTTTGTGCCTGGTGTCTTTGCTTGTACCTCGTCCTCGTCCGCGTTGCACATTAAACTTTTAAGCATAATTTCCTAGCCGACTGCCGGCATTGTTTTTAATTATTGTGGCAGTGGCAGCGCCAGCGCCAGCTGCCACAGAGCTTATTTACAATTTAACTGCCGCTTATTTCGTTATTGAATAAATATGCAAAACTTAAGCGGCAGCTGGGACCATCATTTGCCCTTTTAGCTCAGCCCTCTTCCCCTTGGCTCGCCGGCGGCCGAATGCAATTGCACAATTCTCAATTGTGCGCAAAATTCAGAACGACACAATGCTGCCATAAATTGTTTTTGGCAACAATTCAAAAGCCCTGCCAGTCGGGACGGCTCCTTAGAGCATCTGCCGGAAGCCGCTCAAGTGCCGGGGCTTTCGACTCTCCTTGGGGCAAGAAGGCTAAGGCTAATCGTGGGCCGCACAATGGGTGGTTGTGTCCAGGATTCGCTGAAACGTGCTTAAGGATTTTTTGGACTCATTTTCAAAGTACCAAGAAAATCTGAAAGCTTCTTATTTATTGTATTGCCTTTTGTAAAATCAAAAATGAGCTTCCTTAATTTGTACCAATTATTTGTTTTTCTTTTTCTTTTCTTCTATTACAGATTTTCCTACGAAATAAAAATAATAAAAAGTTATACAATTATTTTTCATTGGAAACACAGGTTATAATATTATATAATATTTTATAATTAAGTTTCAATTGACAGACTTTTATAACTTAACTATTTTGTTATCTATAATTTCTAAATTAAATCGTAAATATTTCAAAATCAAACTTTTCTTAACAGAAAAAATATAAATTATTTGCTTAAAGATTTGTACTATTAACTCTGATCTAAAAAATCAGAAAGTTGTTATCCCAGCTTTTGATTCCCGCCGGTAAATAATCGCTCCATGGGTAAACCGAAAATGATTTGGGAGATTATAATAAGCAGCTAAACCTTTTAAGCTTTTCTCTGCCCTCTGCCCATTTTTCAGCCACAAAACTTTTTCTATGAGATGAAAACAAATTCCATTTTACTTTACGCCCCCCAACCTCCGCCGCAACCAATCCAATCCAAAACCGAGGCGGTTTTTCCCAGAGCTCCGAAAGGTGCTGCCCTTGGCCAGCTAAATTTTCTAAATAATTTCACAGCGCCTTATTACGGAGGCCATTTGTTGGCCTCGGCTCCTTGGGGCCACGATGGGGTGGTGCTGGAGGGGGAATCATGTAACAGGTTGCCAGCCCATCACACAGGAGATTAGGCAGTCGGAAAGGGCGGAGTCCTGCGACTGGGTAAAACGAGGAGGAGTAACAGCTGCTACCTGTGAGCGAAGAGTGGCTTACCCTTTTTTTTTTTTTGTTGCTGCCTCTTGACGGGAAAAGCTGGAGAAGAGGCCTCGATTTTTAAGCCATGTCAGCCAGGCAGGAAGGACAGAACTAAGCCCTTGGCAGGGCCTGCCAGCTGGCTTTCCCCAACCCTTGCTAAGTACACTGAGGGAAATATTAATATTAAGTTAAAACTATATAAAGCTCATTTAAATACATTTCCGAAACTCAATTGAAAACTTGCAAGCAATTTTTGTTAGGAACATTTTTTATGAATTCATGATCACGATTCCATGTTAAATATATTTTTTGTTCCAAGTGTTTCTCCCCACACCGCTTTGGGGGCTGCTTTTGTACTTTGGAAAAAAGCAAATATTTGTATTTCTGCTTGAACGGCTGAACGATTGAACTGAGAGCGAAATTTGAACTGTAGCAAATCACACGCGTTTGATTGATGATTTGGCAGCAGCGTGGGGGGCGTTGGTATAAACCGAACAGGAGAAAAAAAAACAAAAAAAAAAAACACAGAGGATCCGGAATAAAAACGTAGAAAAGGTTGCTACTCAGCTGAATGGGCGTGTGCACATGCCGTGCCGCCTGCCTTTGTGTATCTTTAATATTTGTACGGCAAAAGGGAGAAATAAAGCGAAATTCCTGGGAGCTCTGGCGCTTAGTTTTGTTTTGCCTTCTTTATGGGCCCACACATAACTCACATTAATATGCAATGCTGATAAGGCGGCCCCCGCCGCCGCCCATCACAGAGCCCTGTTTTGGGATTCCGTCTCCGCCTCCCTCGCCTCCGCCTCCGTCCCACATAATCAAACAAAAGCAATAAATCAACGCAAACGAAATGAATTTTGATTGTCATTGATTTATGTGCACTGCAGTTGAGGCCCCAGTCCCGAGTCCCGGCTCCTGTCCATCCTGTGCCCACACGCATAATGGCAGCGATAATGATGACAGGCGGAAGACGAAGGAAACGGTCCCTAAAAAGTTCCTGGCCCAGCTATGGGCCCTGGTATCTCCCAGCGGTCGGGGATAAAATTGTAGCAATTCAATTAACTGTCATCAAATGACAATTACAAATGAAGATGGCCCAGGGCGGCAGGTGTTCTGGAAAATAAATTCACAAGGGAAATCGATTTGATTGGAAAGAAATGTTCATGTTAACGTAATTGCGACCTAATGCTAATGCAAGTTAATGGGCAAATTGTCAAAAAACAAAATTAATCAATGTCTACATACTTTTTTAATGAAACTTTCTATTTATAAAATACAAAAATCGTACCTAACATTAGCGCAGTAGAAGAATTGACATGCCCCAGTAATTCTCAAGTATAAATTAGGGGACAAGCTCGCTTTTATACGCTTAACGCAAGGATAGTCTAAAGATTTCAGATATATTATAAACTAAAACAATTCATATATTCCTACACAAAACAATAAAATCTTCAGAGAATAAGTGAAGTTACTATCCAAGAGCTTTTAAGTATATTTTTATTTATTTAAAATAATATTTTCTACTGCAACACTTCAAGGGAAGCACACACCAAACACCCCTACAATCGATTTCAGGAACATTCACCCCCTTTTATAATTTTTAACCCGCAGGCACTTGAGGCTAATGTAGCCATTTTCATAAAATTTAGGTTCAATTCAAGGGTCAGACAAACAAAAATGATGCCTTCCATTAGGCCTAGTCACTTGGCCATAAACTTTGTGCCCCTGCTAATTGTTAAAAGTTTCAATTACCCCCGGAAAGGGGGGCTACGAAAGTGCTATCCCTTCCCCTCATGACAATGGGGTTGCCAGGATGTCAGTCAGTGCGTCAGTTTGTCGAGCTGGGAAAAGTGCAAATTACATTTCAAAAGTAGTTGGCAAGTCGTCGGCTTTGCAGCTGCTTTTGTTTCACTGTCCTACGTGACTCAGCCAAATTAGTGGCGAGAAGAAAGGGGGGGACGTGGGTCCTTCAGCATACGCTTTAAGTGCGCCTTGAACTTTGCGGCAGAAGCGAGCTCTCGAGAGCCTATTTGCGATGATTACACGGCGTATGAGTGATTTTAATTTAACGCAGAGATAAACACACGAATGCCCCATACGACCGAGCGACCGAGCTCTCCCGATGCGAGTCCGTGTAAGTACCAGAACATGCCGTGTTCATGCCGTGCCGGTTGCTTTAAGTAGTTATGCAAATATTAAGCGCACAGCCGCCTTTTGACCTGAAAAGTCAATAGGAGAAACTCACACGGCCACAGCAATGAGCACGGCCACTGCTACTCACACAGGCGCATTGGAAAAATCCACCCCACATATGGATGGTATGGTATGTATGTATGTATGCACACTCGAGAACTTTTCTCTAGGAGGGGGAAAGTCGGCGGAGAAAGCTGCTTTCGCTGGCCTGATAACCGACACTGAGGCACCACAGCCAGGCCGATTGCAAATGTCAAGAGCGGAGATTTTTTTGAAGGATTCCAAATGCAAAAGTTGGTCCGAACCAAACTCCGGGAAACCACTTCAATTTAAACAAACACGAAACATAAATTGGGCCAAAGGAAGGTTGTGAACATTCAATATTTTATTCACTTCAAGGTTACTTAGGATATATAGGGATTATAGAAAAAATATATAACATTAAACTATAAAATAAATATAATAAATACGAAGTGAAACATTGGTTATAGCGAACTACCTTAATTATATTATTTTAGACTCTTACTTCGTCTTGTACTTCTTCTAAAAGAAATATAAAGCTATACAGTTGAGAAAAAGGGATTTTGTTGACTTGTTTAAATTATTTATTACTTAAAATTTTGTTTTTTCACTCACCTCCTTTTCGCAGTCGCCACATTTGCTGGGTGCACCGCTGACCGACAGAAAATAAAAAAAAAGGAAATGGGAATTATGGGTGGAGAAATCGAATTCCGAGAGTGTAAACTTAATTAAGAGCCTGCGAAGAGAGTTGATTTTGTTTGATTTACACGCCAGCAGCTGCATGCTTTAATTATATAGACGTGGAGGTCGTTGGTGGCTTGGGTTGGTGGGTCGTGAGCTGGGTCAGGGCCCCCTCCTCCCTCCGACCGAGGGACTTTCGAGTAGCCAGCTGTCGCTGATTGCCCACCAGGAAATGACCCACCGAAAAAAACGAAAGCTGTGCGGAGGAAAAAGGATCCAGAGGCCCTGGCATTTCATGGCTCATTAGGCATGCACATACGTTTGCTCCCGTTGGGTTTCGGATTGGGATTCGCATTCGGGGGGGCTCGAGGAGCGGCTGCTTCTCGTCCTGCGTCCTCCTGCGTTCTCCTCCTCCTCCTCTGGCAAATCGTAACAAATTCAATTTTCTACGACGCCGATTTGGTTTCCGCACGTCTTAAGCTATCGTCGGCTACAGTCGACGCCATGAATATAGTTATTGGCTGCAAGTGTTTGTCTAGATGTCTGCCAGCAGCCGCGCAGCACCCCCGCGTAGCCCAGTCGATACCGATTGCGCAGTAAAATAAATGATAAGAATCTGTGCGCTCTGCTCATGAATTACAAATCGCATAAAGGATTTGCCACTGGCTCAAGACAGCGGCAAGGACGAGCAGTAGAAGCAGCACCGACAGCTCCTTCCTCCCTGCAGCTTGCACTGCTGCCTGTTTGTTCGTCCGCAGGATGCGGAAAGGATCAGGACCTGGAGCACTGGGCAAACAGCGCTCGGCACGCCGAGCATTTTAATGCATTGAGCGGAGGTTGGCTATTCCGTTGGCCCTTCAATGATTAGGATAAAAAACGCATTAATATCCTGAAAGAAAATATGCAAGCCTTAGTAAAACAACTGGTTAAGGTTTTTCATTTTTCATTTTTCACTTTTCATTCTTTCTTTTCTTTTTTATAAAATGTAGAATTTGTCAGCTTTTTCATTACGTCTAGTTATTAATTTCAATTATCTGTTAGGACTAGGCGATTAATAGTTTATTATTGGCTAATGCTTTACACATTTCAGATCGTTTAGTTCGCGCTCCAGCGATGAACTCTTAAATGCTTAGTAATACTAATCAATTTATACATTTGATCGATTTCATTTCCATTACATTTTTTTTTTATACAGTGAGTCGAAGGAGTTGCCATTCTATATTGTAGAAAAAATTATTATCACCGTTGGTTTTTCTTTGTTCTCGAAACTTGTTTAAGATATTCTTTCACTTTCTTTTGTTTATTTGTTTTTTTTTTTATTCTCATTTCGTAGTATGCTTTTAGGAAAATATGCCTTTCTAACACCCTAAGTAGACTAGGTTCTTGAAATTTATACAATAGATTATTGTTCTTGGTATTGTTTATTATTGGTATCAATAAAGTTGCCTAAGGTTTTGTCCATTGTAAGGTATTTCATTGGTTTCGAATAAAAAGTGGAAAAGATTACAAGTCAAGAAGGCAAAAAGGCAGGCAGGCTTTGCTTTTTTATTATTATTATAGAATAGAGAAGTTAGTATAGGAAAAAGAGTGAAGAGGATTAATGGGGGTGTTCGTTCACCAAGTCCGGCATCCCTCAAACAGCCAATTTTTGTGTTGTGAAAAAAGATAGAAAAGCTTTTTTACTGCGGCAGTCGTTTTGGTTAGTTGAGTTTCCCCCACATTCACTATCCTCCATACATATATCTGGCAATATATCATATTTTCTGTGGTTTCTCTGTTACAACTATTATGAGCACAATTAATTACGACTTCTGCTACTTCGTGTGGTTCCGCCTGACAAATTCCTGCTTGCTTATTCAATTAATTTCGTTTTTCTAGCGCTCATAAAATATGCTAAGGCCACATTTAATTTATTTATATTTCTATACCTACTTAATATTCTTGAGCTCAACGGAATATGAGTGGAGAGGAAAAGGAAGCGTGGAACGTGAAATTGGTTTAGTTTAGTACATCTAATCAGGCTTCAGTTGAGGGTAGGATAAAGTGAAGTGAAGTGAAGGAGAAGACAAACAAAGGATATATAAGACGCGCTGTGAAAGGGTAATTGAAACGAAATTGCTGCACACAATGTGGATGGGAAAAAGTGTGAACTGAACAACGGGCAGGTAAGGTAAACAAATTGAAATTGGAATAGCAAAGGTAAATAAAGGCGAAGCTTTGTCCAGGAAAAATGGTTAGCAATTCCTAAATGCTTTCGCGCATAGTGAGGCAAGTCACGAAGAGCATTTGTTAGGTGGAAAAATGTATTAGTAATATAAATAAATTAAATAAGAGTAAAAGCTAAGTAATTTTAATGCATTTATGTTTGATTTTTTTGGGATTAATCTTCTTGTTTAATATGTTAAAATAAAAGTATGAAAAAACGTGTTATACGTGAAGAGCCTTTCATTCAGCGAGCTCATTTGGGGTCAAATTTTATGGGAAAAACTAACCTAGGTCTGTACCGGGTCCTCCGGCATAAGCGTAAAACATAAGCTGGCTAAAAGCTAATCATCGTTAAATATACATATAATATATACATAGTATACAGAAGCACATTTTTACATATATTTCTCGCTCAACTTCATTTTTTTTCTCGTGGCTCTGTGGGCCCTCTCTCCCGGTGGCTTGCATTCAAATGACGGCGGTGTCCAGAATCTTGAATCGTGAGCGGAAAAAGTGTCAACACTCATTTTTTTGGACGTGGAATGGGAGGGGTGAGTGGGTGGGAGAGGGAGAGGGGCGAGGGGGAGAGCTTGTTGGATATTCCGAGTGTTCATTATCACGCAACGATGGCGGCCATTGTGGAAGTAGTGGACGATGATGGCGATGACGGGTGACGCAAAGTGGGGGCAACCTGAGAATGATGCTGATGCTGATGCTGATGATGATGCTGCTGCTCCTGGTGGGGTGGATGTGGCTGCTGATGTTGCTGGGGGAAACGGGATTGGGAATGGAAATGGGTATGGCTGTGGCTGTGGGATTGCGATTGAGGCTGGGAAATGTGATGGACCGGAAAACTCCACAGAGCAAAAGGCATCTGCTGCTGTACCAACAAAAGCAGTTGGCGTAATTTGTTGGTCGTCGTTGTTGCTGCCGTTGTATCTTTCGCGGCAACCGCTGTTCCTGCTCCAGTTATTGTCGCCATCGCCATTGCTGTCGCTGCTCTTGTTTCACCTGCACTTCCCATTCCCATTCCCCAGTTGGGGCAGGTGGCATCCTCGCTCCCATTCCGCCGCCTGGCGCAGCGCATCTGCATCTGCGCCAACTGCAGCTCGCCGCGTCGTCATTCATCCCAGAGGCACTGTTGTTTCTGCCGCACATAATAGGTGAACTGTGTGCACTTGCGGCAGGTCTTGATGCCGCAGCGATAATTCGTCTGCTGCTGCTGGGCCCCCGAGGAGTCCGCTCCGGCGGCCCCCTTGCCTTTGCAGTACTTGAGCCCGCAGGGATACCACCCGATGCAGGTCTCCAGGGTGCAGAGACAGGGGGCCCACAGGCTGCTCACCTCGTTGCAGCGCGTCGAGAGCGTGTCCGGGAACTTCTCGGTGGCGGCCTCCAGGCTGGAAATCGATGAGCCTGTGGTCGCCGTCATACAAGATACGGCAAAGAAAGCGGTGGAGAAGGAGGAGAAGCGAAACAATAATGTAAACAGAAAAGTTTGAAAGCGGAAAATACCACCGGAACACTATACATACAAACATACAGCTACCCCCAAAAGTTTCGCCTTGTTTTATTATCTTTACCGAGATTACAGGCAAACATCCTGAACTCTAAATTCTGTACTTTGAATAAAGCAATAAATATAAGAAGTTCCTGCTTAATAGTGCCTGTTTTGTTTAAACTTTTAGGAAACTAGATTAAATTGATTGATTATGCTTTACTATAAAAATAAATCCCCTTTCGAATTAATAAAATAAATAAATATAAAAACTTAGAAGTTATTTAAACTCATTTCTATATGTAGATTGTTTTACTTTATGTTTTTTGTTAGTTCTAATGTAGTTTTCAATACTCCCTGTTTATGTGGCATGTTTCCTATTTTTTTCTAGCACATAAAAATCGTGCTTCCATAAAACTTGACCTAATTTTTGCGATACACGCAAATATAATCTGATAAGTAGGATTTAAATACTCACAGAGTTTTGCAAGTACGCTATTAAAACCGAATTACGTTGGTATAACGAGTAACGCGATTTGTATGTTTTGTTTTCATTAACATGCTAGGGAATAAAGTGTTTCCGAGAATAGAAAAACCATTAAGAACTAAGTATTTTAAGCCCGCAATATTAACTTATTCTTTTTAAAATGAAAATTAAGTCCCATTATTTGCTAAATCAACTACTTTTCATCAACCAGTCCCCTTCTTAAACACCAAAAGCACTTTAAAAGTCCACTCACCTGACAGATCTGCCCATGACTTGAGGTCCACATCCCTCACATAGGTGGCATCCATTGCCTCCGAGCACAGGCCCTGCAGATGACGCGTGATGGGCATGGATCGGTTCAACTGCACCCAGCTGCTCATTGTGTAGGTCTCGCGACCCTTGTCCTCCTCGGGAGTGCGGATGGTGTGCGGATTCTTCTGGCGCAGCTTGGCCATTGCCGCCGAGGAGATGAAGTCGCCCTTGTTGAACTTGGTGGCGAAGCACATGACCTGGTACTGGCTCTGGCCGCGCTCCTCCTCGCCCAGAACCAAGGCCTTGAGGATTTGAACCTCCTGGCGGGGAGAATTAAAAATATTCACGTTTAAATTCCTTTACTTAGGGTCTCCTCCGCACTCTTTACTCACATTGCGAAAGTCAATGACCTGGGTGATGAGCGTGCCGTCAGTCTTCTGGAATTCCAGCGTTATCAGGTCCTCGCCAATGTTGGAGGTAATACTCTCCTGGATTACCTCGCCGCCCTGCAAGCAATCGGATTAAAGAGCAACAAGTGTTAGAGGATGTTAAATTACTTTTTCAGCATACAACCAACCCCGCCCACCACCATCTAAAATATTAATAAAGCGCCAAGGCAGTCACAAGCTTGGGGGGTATCCCTCTGTGTTGTCAGGACTTGAATTAACTATGACAGGTCCTGAAGCTGGGCGGCCATGAACCAAATTAGAGTCAAGAGAGTTGAAAAATAGAAAAAGGAAAGAAAGAACACACGAAGGTGGGGAAGGAGAACGAAAACGAAACGGAGATGAGCTTTGGCAAGGAGCAGGAGCAAGGAGCAGCTCGTCACCCCACCACAACATCTCGAAATGTAGTTCAACAACAGCAAAATTTGCCCTTTACACGTGTACACGAGCAAATATGTTGGCAGTGGGTGTTATTGTGGCCATACTCTATACGAGGGTAATATCAAATCTTTAAGGAGGTTGAAAGATAGAAAGAGGTGTGTATCTTGCTCTTAAAAGTATGCTTTATAGATCTAAAAAAACCATAATGCGGTTATGATATAGCTTTAAAATTTTCCTTAATTGTCTGGTATTTTTTTTTTTTTAGATCTATCGATTTCCTCAAATTAACGCATTAATTTGCCATTGAAAGTGGTATAAAGTTGTTTTACTCGCACTTACGTAAAAAAATCCTATGGTTGCTTTCAAGCCTCTAATGAAATCTCTAATTAATGAGGTTTTTAATGCAGTATCATACCCATATAAGTAAAATTTTTCTATTTGAATTGTCTTAAATACAATTTTGCTAAGAAGAAATATAAATAACAAGTTTTTTTCTCTTGGCTACTACAAAATTTTAGAGAAACGTTAGTTATAAACCCTCTAAAACATTATTTAATTAATAGAATATTCAATAAAGACTTAATATATCCTTAATTTAAGCTTATATGTGGAGACATTGTGCTTTAGTTATTGCTTCCTGGCCGTATTTACCCAATAACTATCCGTATTATTGACCTACAAGGGTATTTGGCCTTTCATGCTGCCCCAAAATATACTATATCCTTTATTTTCTCTGATGTTGTTTTGGTTCTTGTTGCTGCTGCTGCTGGGTTTGCTGTGTGTTTGCACAAAGGCGCGTGTAAACAAAGAATGACAGGAGGAGAAGCGACAGGGGAAGAGCAGAAAGCAGAATGGAGAACGAAAAACAGAGAGAGAGAGAGAGGCGGCAGAGAGGGAAGAGAGCCATCAGGAGGACATTTTGGGGCCAGGGACAAAGTGCAGAACAATGAAGGATGTCACATGTAAACAAATATGCTGCCACTGTGTGAAAGAGAGGAGGAAAGAGAAGGAGCAGAGGAAAGGGAGAGAGAGATAGCGAGAGTTTTGGCTGATGTCAACTTTCATTATAAGCCCGGCGCTGTTTTTGGCCAACTAATCTAAAATTTATGGAAAAGCCGAAAGCAAAGTGTCAATATTGAGACAGTCGGAACAACAAAAGCTAACTAATATTGAAGCGGAAAAGTGAAATGTCAGGAAAGTGAAATTCCCGCAGTGACATTGAACTGCAGTGCTTTTGGGGCTATAAATATATAGAAGATATAAATATGTAATCTTTAAAGCTCTATTAATAGACATTATTGAATTTATTTAATTCATTTTCTCCTGTTATTATTTTAAGTTCTGCTATTTAACCAATTTCTTGATTTGGAAAATTTTTCTGAGTGGAACCAATTGCTTAATATATTATTTTAAACTTATTTATTATTGTTATTATTATTATTCTCAGGGGAATAGGAATAACCTAAGTAAGCCGGCTGCGACATCCGTCCTCGGCGTCCTTGCACGCACGCAGCCAACTTCACGTGCTTCCTAAACTCACACACACATATGAAATGCCTTCATGGCTGTGTGCTTTATACTCTGGAAAACCCCCCCAAAACTCTCTTCACAGATATTTGGGGAAACTTTAAGACTTTTCTTTAAGATAAACTACGTGTTTATTTGGTTTTAATAAACAGTGATTTCTCACGCGTTTCTCTCTTTCTCTCTTTCTCTTTCTCTCTGTCTTTCTGCATTTTTGCGCTATTTTGCCTGTTTTGTTTTGGTGTGCTCATTTTCGAAATTAGCTGTTCGAAAATCAAATGGCTGCTGGCGTCGCTGTGTTTATTATTTGCCTTGATTTCCTGTTGTTTTTTTTTTTTGTTGCACTCTTTGTGTTTTTTTTTTTGGATTCGCACCTGATTCTGGACATTGATGAGCAGCTGGCACTGGACCTGGTTCACGGCAAGCATGTTGCAGACCAGCACCCACAAGAAGGCGCGACTGTGCTTGAAGAAGTGATTGCGACTGACGGGGCGAGAGCCGCAGCGACGCTTGGCCGTAATACCGCGATGCGTCGGCTGATTATGGGGCACCTGATCTCTCAGGTCGCTGCTATTCGTATTCCGCCAGCGGATGTGAGACTCGCGGGCCGCTACATATGCGTTCGTGATGTGATCCATCGGGTACTCTGCTTCCAGAATCATAGCGCGACGTTTGCGATGCGACACACACGATAAAGTAAAAAACCCGCCGCACGAACGAACAAACCACTCGCGTTGAAGAAAAAAAAATGAATGAATAAATGAGCGATTGACTCGAATGGTGGCTTTTTCGAAATCAGCTGAGCGGTGTGACCGTACCGAAATGCCAAGAGAGCTGCCTGGCAGTTCAGCCAAAATAGCTAATTTCACGTCAAATATAGCTATGTTCGACAACATGAAATTTGACACTTTGGCTCTTAGGCTTTTTCCATTAATTATTTTATTAAGGATTTTCTTTAAGTCTATAATTATAAATAGTTTGAATAATTTAACGATTAATCCATTTTATAATCATTTGTTTTGATAATGTAAACCAAATGTTATTATTTGCAGATTCCGATTAAGTTCCGAAGTAGTAAAGAAATTTTTGCGTGCCCTTACAAACTTGTTCTTTTTCTTTTATTTTGTATTGTGTTCTAAAACTAGGCAACTTAATTTTTATCTATACACTATTAATCTTTCAACAATTTCTTTATAGAATGTAAAAAAACAAATAGTAATTGTTATGTATAACTTACTCTAACAATTTACCTAATATGTATTTTTGGCTTATTTGTATCGACCTAAGAGTGCAGCCCTGGTAATTTTTTAGTATTATTTTAGGTTTTTATTTCGGTATTTTTGCTCTACATTCAACCAGTGCTGCTAGCTTAGCTTCTTTAAAGCTAATTGAAGAATAGTTCAAATTAGAAAATCTGGATAATTTTTCTTTTAAAAATATGTATTGTTAGTTTAAAGTTTATCTAGCCAATTATAGCAACACATGTACTTGTGACATCACAAAAATATATTGTAATTTTTAATATTAACTAAAAGCAAGAAAATTATACATTCGACAGTTAGAGAACTAATGTAATTTACTTAAGAAGGTTAATAACCTCATAGTTTAGTAGGTGATATCTTATTTGCTTTTAGCTTAACTTTTTTAATGTTTAGCTTTTTTCCAACATCTAGCTTGTGCTGTCGCTCCACCTGACAACACTGATTCCCACTGGCCATCCAGCTGTTGCCTCTACTATTCCCTAAAATTGGCTAAACGCATTGCCCCGCTGTCGCTTGTGACGTGTTGTTTTTTTGTAAACTATGTTTTTTACCTACTAAACCGGGAATAGTTTGCTGAATATTAACCGAAACCAATAACATTCGCCGGCCGCCACACACAGAACACCATGCTGACCCTGCGGGAGCGCCAAATCAGTGAGAAACCGGCGAAGCAATGTCCTTTTCCAGGAAGGAAAAGTTTAAATTAATGGCTTTTCCGACTTTTATTACAGATGCCATTAAGCAGATGCTTAATCTGAACTCGCAGCAGCCGAAAGCGCTGGCTGCGGAGCCCGTGTGGAAGATTCTCATCTACGATCGCGTTGGCCAGGACATTATATCGCCAATAATTTCCATCAAGGAGCTGCGCGAACTGGGCGTGACCCTGCATGTGTGAGTGCCTGGAAGGTATTCCCCCGACAAAGATCCAGCAATTTATTATTTATTCCCGCAGGCAACTCCACTCAGATCGCGACTCCATCCCGGACGTGCCGGCCATCTACTTCTGCCTGCCCACCGACGAGAATCTCGACAGGATCCAGCAAGACTTCTCCAACGGCCTGTACGATGTCTATCACCTGAACTTCCTGGCTCCAATAACACGCAGCAAGATTGAGAATCTGGCGGCCGCCGCCCTGCACGCCGGCTGCGTGGCCAACATCCAACGCGTCTACGATCAGTACGTGAACTTCATCAGCCTGGAGGATGACTTCTTTGTGCTGAAGCACCAGCAGAGTGACCAGCTCTCCTACTACGCCATCAACAGAGCCAACACCCGTGACGAGGAGATGGAGGCGCTGATGGACTCCATTGTAGACTCTCTCTTTGCTCTATTCGTGACCCTCGGCAATGTTCCCATCATCCGCTGTCCGCGGAACAGTGCCGCCGAGATGGTGGCACGCAAGCTGGAGAAGAAGCTGCGCGAGAACCTCTGGGATGCGCGTGCCAATCTGTTCCACATGGATGCCACGCAGGCGGGCGGCGGTGTGTTCAGCTTCCAGCGACCTGTGCTCCTGCTGCTGGACAGGAACATGGATCTGGCCACGCCGCTGCATCACACCTGGTCGTATCAGGCACTGGTGCACGATGTCCTGGATTTGGGACTGAATTTGGTCTACGTGGAGGATGAGACAGCAAGTGCAGGCAAGTGAATGAGTCATTGCTAATCATTACCAGCAAAATTATAACCAATGACACACTTTAGGAGCCCGCAAGAAGCCCAAGGCCTGCGATTTAGACCGCAACGATCGCTTCTGGATGACGCACAAGGGCAGCCCGTTTCCCACAGTGGCCGAGGCCATCCAGGAGGAGCTGGAGTCCTACCGCAACTCCGAGGAGGAGATCAAGCGCCTGAAGACCTCGATGGGCATCGAGGGCGAGTCGGACATAGCCTTCTCGCTGGTCAACGACACCACCGCCCGGCTGACCAACGCCGTCAACTCACTGCCCCAGCTGATGGAGAAGAAGCGACTGATCGATATGCACACCAAGATCGCCACTGCCATCCTGAACTACATCAAGGCACGCCGGCTGGACTCGTACTTCGAGATCGAGGAGAAGGTGATGTCGAAGCAGACGCTGGACAGGCCGCTGTTGGATCTGCTGCGGGACGGGGAGTTCGGTCAGGCGGAGGATAAGCTGCGCCTGTACATCATCCACTTTATCTGCGCCCAGCAGCTGCCCGATGCGGAGCAGGAGCGGCTCAAGGAGGCGCTCCAGGCGGCCGGCTGTGACCTGACTGCCTTGGCATATGTGCAGCGCTGGAAGGCGATCATGAACCGCTCGCCGGGAATCAGTCAGGCCACACAGTACGAGGGCGGCGGCACCAAGACCGTGTCCATGTTCACCAAGCTTGTGTCCCAGGGCAGCTCTTTTGTGATGGAGGGCGTCAAGAATCTGGTGGTTAAGCGGCATGTAAGCTCTATCCATTGAGTTTTCGAGTTACTTTACTAATTGTGATCCTTTCCAGAATCTTCCTGTGACCAAGATCACCGAACAGGTGATGGAGTGCCGCAGCAATGCGGAAACGGATGACTACTTGTATCTGGACCCCAAGCTGCTCAAGGGCGGCGATGTATTGCCCAAGAATCGGGCTCCATTCCAGGACGCCGTGGTCTTTATGGTGGGCGGTGGGAACTATATTGAGTACCAGAACCTGGTGGACTTCATCAAGCAGAAGCAGACGTCCAATGTGCAGCGACGCATCATCTACGGAGCCTCCACGCTAACCAATGCGCGGCAGTTCCTCAAGGAACTCTCGGCCCTGGGCGGCGAGATCCAGTCGCCGTCGACATCGGCGAGTTAGGAGCGACTGCTCCGATTCCATTGCTGCTGAGCGGAGTGGACAGGGATTGTGTATTGTTGTATTGGACTGGGCTGGGTGCGCATGTGTGTCGTCTGTGTGGCTTCTTTCGTTTACTTTAAGCATATCCAAAAATAAATTAAATGCCAGGCAAGAGAAAAAAATAAAAAAAAACGCAAGCGAACACAAAGGGAGAACTCCAGCACTCGGCAATTACTCCAACCTGACGCTTAATCCCCGAAGGACAACAAGCAAAAACATGCGTAGCCTCGTGTACAACAAGCTTAGGGAGCTGGAGCTGGAGAAGGAGACGGACATGGAATGGGAGTACGGCGGCATGGGCAAGGGGCAGTCGCATTCTAGGCACCCATTAACACCAACTTGGCAACGCTTTGATGGACAGCTGACAGACAACCAGTCAACGGCTGAGGCGATGATGGGCTCCAGCCCGATGCCTGATGCCTTCGGCGGCGATGCCACAATTATGGGGCGACAACTATGCGCGGCACTTGGGGACAGCGCGCTGCTGCAGCGGCTGCAGAAGCTGGCAGAACGGAGCCTAGCAATTAGCACTATATCCCTGGCCAACTCTATGAATGGACAGTCGATGGCTTCGCAGCTCTGGAGCACTCAACTGATATTTTTTTTCGAACCACTCCACGGGCTCTGATTGAATGTCGCCTCTTTGGGAGACGGGCAGGCAGGCAAGTCAATCACAGAAGAGCGTTAAATTATCCCCGGTACCCAGAGTGTTAGGGGAGCCATGTATGTACGTTTTTTTGCTTCATGAAGTTCCTAGCTTACAGCAAGTGATACTTATTAATGCATATATACGTTTTTTTTTGGATCAGAATCGATGTATAATTTAAGGCATATAAATACAGCATATTCTGTCGTTGTTTTCTTCAAAGAAGAAAAAAGTTAAATGTTCCTGAAAGACTATTAATTTGTTATTTTTTTCTTAAGCATTTTGTATTGCTAACTGAAGAGCATAATGTTTGGGTTTGACTAGTATCTGCAATAATGGTTGATAATACATACATACATAAATAAAAATATTAAATAATATATGTATGTACATATGTATTATATAATACAAGAAATTTCCTTACAATAAAAATATGTAGTATTGAACTTAAGAAAGTGTTTAAATATTCGAAGCAAGTGGTTATAATAATGATAATTTGTTTGGAAATACTCTAAAAACTGTCAATTAACATAAAATGATAAGACTTAAAAATAATTTATACATACATATTTCATAATCCAAATAATTTAATTTACCTATTCCAAAATTGTAGAGGAATAGAAATAGTTTATCAAGAAATAAAGTAAAACATACATTAACCTTTTTATCAATTTAATTACAAAGACCGAGTTATTTAGTATTAGGAATTATTATATATACATATATGATTATATTTATTATTATATTATAATATATTCAATTATTTGTTTTTGATTATATTATTTGAATTAAAAATATTACAATAAAATATGTTTATTACGAAAGATTTTCAAAAGACTACCAAAAATCAACTCTCTGAACTATGTACATAAATAGGGAGAGGTTAGAGCCGAGCCGATACCTCAAATAAAGGTCAAAAGCTATTAGCAAATATTATTATACCCTTGCAGGGTATTATAATTTTAGTCAGAAGTTTGCAACGCAGTGAAGGAGTCATTT
>JAEIIU010047013.1:0-14598 GCA_018874675.1 Drosophila baimaii
TCCTATAAGAATCGGCTGTCATAAATTAGTCAACATGAAGTTGTGAAAATTTTGTCGGCCTGTGTAATAGGTGTCTCATTTTTTAAATAAAAAACCAGCTGAACACAAGATCAACTTGATGGCTTCATGGAAAATATATTTATTATGCTGACAATGTCATAGAAGCATCGTCTTGAATCAATTGTTTATTAATTTTTTTTTTAATTAATTGGAATATATAATAGGTTATTTTTTTTTTAAACAGGGAACCACCTAACTAATAAAGATAAACGATTTTTTCTCAGGAAAAATATTTACTAAGCTGACAGTGTCATAGGGGCATAGTCTTTAATCATTTATGCATTTCATTAAAAAGCTATATTTATCTATTTTGAATATATAATATGTTTATAATTTTTTTAAACAGAAAACCAGCTGAATACAATATCAACTTGATTGCTTTTAAGCTTTTTTTTTGTAAAACTCATAGGAAAATGTGTACTAATGCTGACAGTGTCATAGAGGCAATGTTTCTATAAATAAATGAATTTTTTAACTAATTGGAATAGGTTTATCAATTCTTAAACAGAAAACCAGCTAAATACAAGATCAACTTAAGTGCTTTTTAGGAAAAAAATTTAAGTAAGCTGACAGTGTCATAGGGGCATAGTCTTTAATTATTTATTTATTTATTAATATAATTTCTCTTTATTAATTTTGCTTCTCCAATAATAAAGGATGACCTTTACAAATGTTGCTAATTGTTGTGTGAGGTTTTTCTTGATATGCCTTTACTGTGTGCTAGGTGTGTGTGTGTGTGAACCAGGTGTACATTTATGTTTCATATTTTAATGCTCTTTTGATACAAAAGTGATATAAAATACAAGGTGGATGGGGGGGAGGGCAATTGGACTTACTTTTGCGCCTGTTGGGCAGCTGCCTGCTTGTCCAGTTGCTTGAATTTGGCCAAGGGCGAGATGTTCTTGGAGGCGGCGGCGTTGCCGCTAACGGTGCGAGTGGTGACTATAAGGAAAATAAGGGAAAATAACATTATAATGCCAAAAATTAAATTAGCACACAAAGCAGCCTATGTATATAACAACACACTGCTTGATCCTTCCTGAGAGAATGAGGAGGAATGGAGGACTCACCCTTTGTGGTTGTTGTGGTCACAGTGGCACCGCCATCCTTGGACTTGGTTTCCGTTCGCTGTTCACTGGTCGTGGAGCTCTTCTGCTGGGCTGCTGCTGCTGTGTAGAATAGAGTTTTTTAGGGATGCGGTTTTCGGGTATTTTTTTTTTTTCATTTTTTTTTGCAGCAGGTGGAAGAAAAAAAGAGAAGCAAACAAAATTACATTTATTAGTTATTGGGGCCATGCACAAAAAATTCAATTACAATTACGAAAAATAATAATATTGGGCAATCAACAAATATGGTTTTTGTTTTTGGTTTTTGTTTTTCATTTTTTTTTTTGTGTTTTGTATCTGGGCAGGCACAACGAATAATGTACAAACTACGCAACGTGTTTGGAAAACAACACAGCACAAAAATGCGTTGGTTTTCCTTTTTTTTGGGTTTTCAGCTACACAACAAAATATTAAAAAATAAAATCAATGCATTGGCATTATTCAAGCGTGTGTACACTCCTTGTTTTTTTTCAACTAAAGGAAACGCGCTACGGAAACGCACAAAAACAATCAGAAAATCGCCGCTATTTGTGTGGCAATGACTGTGACGGTGGTGGTGGTGTTGGTGGTGGTGGGTGCTCCTGATTTTTTAATTGGGTCACTCCAAGGGTTTTACTTATGTATTTTTCATGTACGTACACAGAGGGGAAACTTGAAAATACAAATGAGCTTTTTCATTTAAATTAAATTGAATTATTAAGTTTGCTTTTTGACTTAAATGAAAATATTACATTTTAAAATGTTTGCTTTTATACTATTTTATTAAAATAATAAAGAACTTTTCGAGAAATTTTAGAAATTCGTAGATAAATCAATCATTTTAATATTTAAAATTGCTAATAATATTTTGTAAATACTAAATAAAAAATGATCTTTCAATATGGAAATAAGCAAAGTGATTTTTCTATAATTTCTTGCTTAGTTCAACACAATTTTTTTTTTAATTTAAAGTAATTTTGCTGAAAAAATCCTAAAAGGATGATTGCACAATGGCGCATAAGCAGACTTTGATTTTTTCTTTGAAAAACGAGCAAAAACTAAGTTCGACCCTGGAATAAATATTATTTAAGATAATTCTAATGGTTATTGGAACTTTTTTTTAATAAACTTAATTTTAGATTGATATTTTGTATTTTTTTAAAATAAATAATTTAGCAATTACTTTTCATTTCAAGTCTCCTTGTATTATATTTTCTTCTGTGTCATAAAATAGGTATTGTAAAATGTATAAACAAGTCATGCACAATTTATTTACAAATAATGTATTTACAGTTACAACTAAAAAAAGTGATCGAACGAACGAAGCATGCTTTAAATTCGAGGGACGGGGAACAGGAGCAGACCAGCAGCAAACAGAGCGCTGTCGACAATAAGAAAAATATATATGTATGTATATGTATATATAGACACGGAAGAAAAAATCAAAAAACTAGTCAAAAAAAACGAAAAACTGTTTCCTCATCTCATCTGTGGGCGGTGTTATGTAAATATATATATAGATATATTACTATATATATATTACAGTGTATTTACAAGGAGGGGCAAGACAGAGAGAGAAAAACAGTGTCTGGTTTACACAACAAAAAAAAGAGGAGGGACAACATTTGGGGTTTCTTTTTGCTGCTTCCGTTTCTTCCTTTTTGCTTTATTTGTATTTTTGTTTGTATTTTTTTGTAATCCTTGCTGGACCAACCAACCAATCAACCAGTCAATAAATCAATCAATCAATCAATCAATCAACCAACGAACGAACGAACGAACGAGCAAAAGAGCAAAACGTAACAAAAACGTAACAGGACGTAACAGAACGTAACAGGGGAAGAGGGAGTAAGGGGGAGGGGGGGTGGTAATAATAAGCGCTAATCTCCACACTTTTTGGCTAAGTGAAAACAACTTTCAGGCAATAACAAATATGTACAATAGGAAAAAAAAACAAACACACACACAGCCACGCACAAGTACTAAACACACAGCTGTATAAATATTATATAGATATTTGAAGAAAACCAAATACTTTTGGAATACTTTCAGAATTTACGTATTCAACAGTTGTTTCTGTTTTTCAATATTTTAAATTGTATTTAATTTGGGTTTCAAATTATTATTTTATGGAACAATTTCTACATTGAACTCTGGATAACATGGCTCTTTTGTCTATGATCTTTACTAAAAACAAACTATTGTGTTTTCCCTATATTTTAGTTTTTATAAAAATATTTAATAAATTATTTATTCATTTATAAAACCATTCTAATGTTATTTTTGGGGAAAGAATTTCAATATCTAAGTTTATGCAAAGCTAATTCCAAACTTAAGCTTCAAGGGATGACTGCACAATGGCGCATAAGCGGGCTTTGGTTGTGGCTAAGAAACAAATAAAGAAGGAGCTCTGCTTTGGAATTAATATTATTTAGGATCCTAATTATGCTTATTTTAACTGAAAATATGATCAAAATGATTTGTAAAATGTATCAAAAATAATAAAGAAATTAATTGTTTTCTAACTCAATATATCGTGATACTTTAAAATTAATATTTATTTGAAAGTAAACTGCTAGCCAAAATATAATAATAAAGAAAATCACACTTAGCTTTGGCCTAACTTAAAAACCTTCTACCTTTTCAATCTCAACTGTGTGTTTTTAATTTTTAAATATTTGTGCCTGTACCTTTTCAATCTCAACTGTGTGTTTTTTTATTATTTAAATATTTGTGCCTGTGTGTGTATGTTGTTTTTATTTATTTATGCTGTTAGGCTGCTGCTGGGCGGTAGAGCAATATTTTGTTTACGTATTTATTTAGGGTTTTATTTTTTAGGCATAGCAAGAGGGGGGCGCTGGCAAATAATTTAAAAAAAGAATAAGAAACAGGGTGGCTGGCATTCTCTGTACAGTTCTGATATATATTTTTTCTTTTAAAGTTCAACTCACAAATCTCTGAATAATTGATCAAGTTGCTGTTGCGGTTTTGTTGCTTTATTATTGTTGTTGTTTGTTTGTTTGTTTGTTTGTTGCTTGTTGTTGTTGTTTGTTGTTTGTTTATTTTTTTAAGGACGCCGAGCAGCAAACATTTTCTCATTTATTTAACTATTGAGTGTGTGTGTGTGTAAAAAAAAAAACAAATAGAAACCGCCAGGTCCCTCCAATTTTTTCCTCAATAACTGCCTTTTTTTGAAAATCGAACATGGGCGGAAAAAGGATTTTCTCTAAACAAAAAATTGCATTAAAAAAACAAAGCTAATCCTAGGCTCAACAGTAGTTTTGTGTTTTTGTTTTTTTTTTCGTCTCTTTTCTATATCAGTAAACATTAATCAGTACAGTTGTTGTTTTTTTTGCAGTTACATTTTATCATTAAACAAACCCTTTTCGATTTCGATTTCGATATATATCTCTTTCTTGCTTAATTTTCTTTCTTTTTTTGTTTAAATAATTCTTCTTTTTTTTTGGTTCTCATCCAGTTTGGAACTGGAATGCCTCTTTCTTTAATTTCTTTTTAGGGTTTTTGGGTTGACTTTTTGACTTTTTAACTTGACTTGGCTTGGTTGGTTGGCTGGACAGGATTTGGCTTTAGGCACCCATCATTAGCTGCTCGAAGGCATCCTCCACATTGCTCTCGTCCAGCAGATTGAGATTTGCGATATGCGGCATGGTGGCACTCCGACTGAGCCCGCCGCCGCCCATCATCATCGGTGAGTGCTGCTGCTGCTGTTGCATCATCAGTCCCACGCTGGACATGTTGCCATTGGAGGTGGTGGTGGTCAGTGAGCTCAGTGATTTACGCGCTGCCGCCGATAGCTTCTCGCTGGTCTTGGTGCGATTAATCGCTGACTTGCGGCTCGTCGTGGTCGTTAGGCTACGCAGCTCCTCCATTTGATTCGGGGACTTCTGGCCTGAGAAGTAGGCAGCCACAGTGCGTTGCTTCTCGCTCACCTGGGACTTGTCAATGCCCGCCTCGTACAGCTTGGGCACGGCCAGCGAGTGGCCGGATTTGCTGCGTCGCAGCTCGCCGGGCGCAGTGCTGCTGCTGCCGCTGGCACTGGGTTGCGTGTACTTCACACTGGGACTGGGTGTGGCCTGCTGTTGCAGCTGACAGATTTGATTCCACGAATCGCATTTGCTCAAGCGATTTATCCGCGATCCCTGCTGCTGCTGCTGGTGGTGGTGATCCTCTTCGGTGAGATTCCTCCTGCTCAGCGAGGTAAAGGCACTCACATTGTTAAACACTATGTTGTGGGGTATCTCGTCCTCGGGAGGCACCTGCTGCTGTTGCTGCTGTTGCTGCTGGTCCTGGGGCTGTGGCGTCGCTGGGGTTTCCACAATACTCGGCTTTATCTGCTGCTGCTGATGCTGGATCATGGTGGTGGTGCTGGTTATAGTGGTGGTGCTTCCTCCTCCTCCCTGCTTGTTCAACTGCGGACTCTGATAGGAATTGGGCATATAATGATGACGCTGTGGCGGTCCAAATTTCTTGAGCAGCGGTGCATCCTCCTTGGGCAGCGAGGACTTCACTATGTCCGGTGTGTCCGAGGGCGCTGATGACTTGTATTCCTGCTCGAAATAGGTGCTACGGTGCTGGCTGCTCTCCAGGACATTGCCCAGGCTCTTGCGACGCAGCTCGCTTATGTGTTGGTGTTGCTGCTGCTGCTGGTGCTGCTCCTTTTGCTGCAACTTGTGGGTGGCGCCACTTATGAGGGTTTGCTGGGACATCACACGATTCTGGAGTGGACGATTCTCGTAGCTGGAATCACCTTGTATGGTGTGACTCCGAGTGCTTAGCCTGGGTCTGTTGCTGGTTGGAGCCAAGGGCGCTTGAGTGGGTCTGGGATTTGGTGGAATCTGTTGGGGCATCTGCTTGGGCAACTGGGGCATCTGTTGGGGCATCTGTTGAGGTAATTGCTTCGGCAATTGCTGTGGTACCTGCTGAGGTAACTGCTGAGGTAACTGCTGATGGGGTAACTGCTGAGGTAACTGCTGATGGGGTACCTGCTGAGGTAACTGCTGAGGTAACTGCTGAGGTAACTGCTGTGGTAACTGCTGAGGTACCTGCTGAGTTCTTTGGTGAGGCATGCCATGAGGCACCTGCTGTTGCTGAGGAACCTGCTGAAGCACCTGCTGCTGAGACACCACCTTCTTGCCCGCTGGCTGACTCAACTGTGGCTTGGTGCTGCGATCCACTGGTGGTCCCGTGGACACCGGCAAGGGCACTGTATTATGCACAGGATTCGCTGTCCAGCTGGTGCTGCCCAGCGATAGCGAAGAGCTGGCATTCGAGTGCTCCGAAGTGCGACGTAAACGCTGCTGACTCACGCTGGACATGGCCAGGGACTCGGGTTCGGGTTCATCGCCTGAATCATCCACCGGATAGGTGACCACATACGAGGTGTGTGTCTCGCCCAAATAGGAGTTCCCTGTGCTATCCTGGCTCTGGCTTTGGGTCTGAGTACGTACGGGTGGCGTGTAGGTAGGATTCGCCTGGTAATTCACCACTGGAGGTGTGCTGGTGGTGGTGGTGGGTGGGAATTGGGGCTGTCGCTTGGCCTCAAAGGTGCTTAGTTGCGGGAAAAGTGGTTCCACCATGGGCGCCTGATACTGACGACCGTCGGGCGAGAGGCAACCCGATTTCGGGGAACTGGGCGCCGTCAGCGGTTGCCGCCTATGATGATGGTGGTGGTGATTGGAGCCGTTTCCTCCTCTAACAGCTGATGATGCTGCTGGTGGCTGTCCTGGTCCTCCACCCAGCTGCTTCATTGTGTAAAGCAACGACTTGGCCGCCCTGGAGTTCCGGCCATAAACCTCGTCATCGCTCATATGGGCATTCCTCCGATCCGCCACTCGGACAGCTGTCTGGCCACGCGGCTTCCTCATCACCTTGGTCTCGGCCCGATATTCCAGCATATTGTTGTCCGAATCCAAATCGAGATCATCGTCCGTGTTGTCCGTCATCAGGGCGGGATTGGGCATGGTCATGAAGCTGGTGGGACTATTCGGCGGACTCTCGGCGTCCACATCAATGGGACTGCTGATGTAATCGAATCTCCTGCCACCCGTCGTCGTCGGTGTCGTGGTCGTCGATGGCGGCGGCAGGTATGTGGGATTGGAGCTGGTCAGTATCAGAGGCGCTGCCAGGGGATTGGTCAGGGCCTCGGCCTGCTCCACAGCGCTGGAGAGGCATGGCTGACTGCGATAATTATGGGCACTGGCGCCGCCATGTCGCCTCACTGGGGGAAAGTCGGCGTAGGTAAAGGAGATATTCGTGGGCGGCGGTGGTGCCTGGTATCCCTGGTGCTGGTGGGTTGGTGCCCCTGCCACCGCTCCTGGATCCATGGCATTGGGCAGGGATGGTCGCTTCTTGAACTCACTGAGGGCAGGCGGCGCTGCCTTGGAACGCAGGGAGTTGTGACGCTGCAGGTAACCATGATTGCCATTGGAATACGATGGCGCCTGCTGCTGCTGCTGCTGCTGCTCGAGGTTATCCCTCAAGGAGCGCTCCTCGAAATGATGCGCCTTCCTTCGGAAATCGCTGTTATCCACCTTGGGCTTGGCCACCCAGGGCAGGCCAATGGGCGAGGTGGCCGCCGTAGAGGAAGGCGACGGGGTATTGCTGAAGGATGTGGCGGATCGGGCTTGCAAGTGCTGCTGCGAAGGCGGCTGCAACTGCTGCTGCTGCTGCTGCTGCTGCTGCGTTGGTGGCTTCCAAATGGCTGGATTTGGCTGAGATTTCTGGGCAATGGGCTTGTAGATGCCGGGCTGGGCCGGCGTCTCGTGCTCGATGGGCCGAAAGACGGACTGCGGGGCGTGTATGAAGTTATTGACTTGGGCGGCCTGCTCGCGCTGTTGCTGCAGACGCAGCTCCATCTCCTGGCGCCGCTGGCGCTCCAGTTGCTCCTGCTGCTGACGCTGACGGTCCAGCTGCTGCTGGCGCTCCTGCTGCTGGCGCTGCAGCTGCTGTTCGTAGTACTCACGCTCGAGGCGAGTGCGCTCCTCTCGCTCGTAGCGCGCCTCCTGCTCGATGCGCAGTTGACGTTCCAGCTCCTGGCGACGCTGGCGCTCGATTTGAACGGCGGCGGCAGCTTGTTGTTGCTGTTGCAGCTGCAGCTGATCTCGCTGGAGTTGGTCTCGCTGGAGCTGCTCTCGCTGGAGTTGCTCTCGCTGGAGTTGGTCTCGTTGCAGCTGCTCCCTCTGGAGTTGTTCTCGTTGGAGCTGCTCGCGCTGTAACTGATCACGCTGGAGCTGATCTCGCTGTAGCTTTTCACGTTGCAGCTGCTCTCGCTGTAGCTGCTCTCGTTGGAGTTGCTCTCGCTGGAATTGCTCGCGCTTGGAGAGCTCTCGTTGGTTCTGTTCTCGCTGAATTTGATCACGCTGCTTGAAGTCCCTCTGCTCGCGCTGCTCTCGCTGCCTCTGCTCCCTCTGATACTGCTCTCGCTGCATTTGCTCTCGCTGCATCTGCTCTCGCTGGAGTTGCTGATGATGCATCTGCTCCTGCTTCGCCCATCCGGGCACATGACCCGGCACTGGCGGTGGCTTGCCCTTGGTCACCGTGGCCGCGGCACCCGTCTCAAAGGTGTGCTTGATATTGCCAAACTTGTGCGTCCAATTGGACACACTGCGGCCGCCGCCACTGCCGCCCCAGCCCAGGCCCGTCTGGTGGCTCTGCTTGTTGATGAACGCCAGGAACTTGTGATCGTTCTCCGTCTTGGGCTCAAAGGGCGGCACTGCATTGTGTACGCGTCGCTTCACGCTCACCTGCACGGCCCGCTTGAGGCCCAAATGCGGTCCCTGGTCGTCCTCCAGGTCCGAGTCCGAGTCACATTCCGCCATATACTTGGCCTTGGCCTTGGGTATATCAATGGTATTGGCCCGCTTCATCATGTGCCGCTTGCCGCCGCCAAAGCGACTGGAACTCGAGCTGGAGTTCGAGTTGGATTGCGAGTTCGAAACGGGCGACGTCCCAGCTCCCTCGGGACTTGAGTTCTGCGAATTCTGCGAATTTGCCTCGTAGCTGGCAAAGCTCACGGCATAGTCCCCGGACAGGGGTCGCCGGGGGCTGGGCGGATTGGGCCGGAGTTGAGACTGACTCTGTATGGGGTTTGGTGGCGCCGAAGTGGCTGGAATAACCTTGGGGTGCTCGGGCTGCTGCTGCTGCTGCTGATGTTGCTGTTGCTGCTGCGCCGCCACAAACTGATTGGGCCGGTAGAGCTGCACCGGCACCGCACCCGAACTGGGCGTCTTGGCCAGGGCAAACTCCTTGCTCTCTAACATCAGCATATCCTCCATGTAGCGCCTGGCATCGGCCAGTTCCTCGCGACTAACGCCCACCGTATGACGACTGTTCCGCTGACGCCGCTTGGCGAAACGCGATTGCCGACAATCGGACGCCTCGGCTCCCGGCTCTGGACTGCCCGCCGCTCCATCCGCCTCCTCCGGCGAGGTGGATGTCTTCAGATCCCCCTCGGCCAACTTCTCGGGCGCACTGAGTCCACTCTGGAGGCGGGCCACCAGGCCGAGCAGCGCCTGACGCTGACCACCGTCCACGGCCAGCTCCTTGCCCTGCTTCAGGCTGCTCTCCAGGCGACTGAGGGCATCGGTCACTTCCTCGACCAGGCTGCGATTGGCTTCGCTGGCATCGCTGCCGCTGCGCTGCTGCAGGGTGTCCCGCAGGCCGGCGGCCAGCAGGCGCAGATCCTCGCCGCTTTCCGTGCCCGAGTCCTCTTTCGAGGGCACGCTGAGGCGGGCTCCTGTGCCTGTGCCCGTGCCCGAAGCGGAGGGCGATGATGGTGATGGGTGGACCGTGTCTGGCATTGTCTCTGTCGTGGCTGTTGTGTCCCTGGCCTTGTCCCTAACCACTGTGCTGCTAACCTGGCTACTGCTAAGACTACTGTGTTTCCTACTACCTAAGCTACTGCTGCTCGTTGCTGCTGCTCCTGCTGCTGGTCCCGAGTTTCCTGATTTGCTGGGTGCTGCAGGCAGGGACTCACCCTGCACCTGGACACCGTCTGTGGTGGTGGTGGTGGTGGTGGTGGAGGTGGAGCTACTGGCCAGCTCAACCTTGGCCAACTTTTTGGCAACACTCTCGGCTACTTTGGTGGTCTTGGTGGCGGTGCTGGTGGCTTCCTTCTTTTCCACGGCCACAGCCTTTTGGGTAACCTCCTTTTTGGCACTGGTACTGGTGCTACTGGTGCTGCTGGTGGTCACCTGCTTAGGGGTCACCGCTTTTTTGGCCACCTCCTTGGGGGTCACCGCTTTTTTGGGCTCCTCTTTCTTTGGCGGTTCCTCCTCCTCCTCCTCCTCGTCGCTGTAGTCGGTTACCTCCTCAATGATCTCCTCATACTCGCTGGTGCTGCTCTCCTCTTCCTCCTCCTTCGCCTGCTTGGAGTTCTTTTGTTCTTTTTTTTTTTTTTTTGGTTCAGAGAGAGAGTTAAGAGATAAAGGAGAGATAGATAAAGAGAGATGGAGAGAGAGAGAGAGAAACTCACAACGAAAACGAACGCAAAACAAGCAAAAAAAAAACTAAGGGTGTCGGGGAACTGAAACTTGCTCTGATGGAATCGAATGAACCTCCTTGAGGTCAAGAGAGTATGGAGCATGGAATCACTAGAGAGGAGAGCACATCTGGGAGCACATCGATAGGTAACCAAACAAAAGTAACGATATCAGAAATGGTATATCGATGTGCAAATGAATCGATTCCAATTCTAGGTGGGTCTTCGACGTGACTATGTGGAAGGGTGGGGCTATCATGGGATAGGGACTTTCTTTAACTCGACTCAACGATAGTACAACGAATAGAAGGTAGACGATAGCACTAGAACGATAGCACGATAACGATATCACTAGAACGATATCACTAGAACGATAGCACGATAACGATGTGTGTGTGTGTGAAACGCGACAGAACTGGATCTGGAGCTGGTTCAGAGGGGGACATGAAAACGCTTTTGGTGTTGGCAAAATACCTGGCAACTAAAACGCTTAAACTTTGGTCCTATTTCTGACTGGGCTTTGCCTGTGCCTAGCTCTGCCTAGTTGCTGTGCGCTTTATCTACAAGATAAACAGATACAGAACACAATATATATATATATATGTATGTATGTATATATAGATCCTGGAGAGCTGTCTGGGCGACTGAAGTTGAACTTAACCGCTGGGATTCATTGGGGTTATAATATATGGTATTTATATATATATATGTATATCGGGTTAGAGCGTAGCCTGGTGACTCACCTTCGCGTTCCGCCATAAGTTCGCGTAGACGTGCACGGATCTTGCGACGCTCCTCGTAGGTGGACGCCTGTTCCAGCTATGATGTTGGATTGAATGGGTTGATTGATTGTAGGATTTGTTTGTTGAACGCAACTACTACTGCTAGGTAAAGGTGATGGCATGAGCATGTTACTTACCAATTGCTTGAGGACCTGCTCGTCCCAAATCTCCTCGATGTCACAAGTTGTGCGTGTAACTGGTGCTGAGGAGCTGCTGACCTTATTGGAGGTGTTGCTAGTGCTAGTGCTGGTTGTGGAGCTGTTATTGCCGGACTTGCTGCTATAGTTGTGGCTTATCCGCGTGGTCTTCACCTACAAAATAAAAAGAGGAAACAAAAGATCAGCAACTGTGTTGGCTTTGCCTTTGTTTATCAACCGGAAAATTTCCCATTCTAAGGAAGAGGCATGTACATATGTGTGTGTGTGTGGGAAGCAACAAACGCCAGCTGTTCTGTGTGAATCTGGCTAAATAAAGCACGATGAGCACATACGACGACGACGACGACGACCACGAAAGCCAGCCAGCAATTATTCACTTGCCAAGAAACTTGGTCAACCCCCCCAGCCCCCCTCAAAATAAATAAAATAAAAGCTATAGCAATTAAAGATCGAAGGAGAAGGAGGAGAAACAGAAGGAGAATAAAATCAATTTGTCACTACAAATTTGTCCTTAGCCATGATTTTTTTTGTATCTTGTTGTTTTGGTTCTTAGCTTCCGCTTGATTGGCTTGATCATTGATCAGTACCTGCGCATACCTGGCGTATGCGTAATATGCCACCAAAATAATTCATGTACATATGCATATATTAAGCATACGACACGTTGGCCAAAAGGCATGAACTTGAACAAAGGGCTCGCCTTGTATCGTGACAGAAAACATTTTTAAATTAAAAAGAAATATATATTCCTTTATTTTATTTAATGAATCTCATTAAAAACAATATTCGTGTTTTAAGTTCATTGATATCGTAAAAAATCAAAAACATTATATCTTATCAGCCAAATGGATGGCAAAAATTGATTTTAATTGCCACAAAAAAAGGAAGAAAAGAAAGAATTCATAAAAAAAAACAGAAAGAAAAAGGAAAACTCGGCCAATAAAGTTTCGCTCTTTGTTTTTGGAGGCCTCAAAAAAAAAAAGAACATCAGATAAATCAGCTAAAAGCGTTTATGGACGTAGCCAAATATTGATGCATAACATAAATGTATGTACGTACATATATACCCTATATCTTTCTAGATATATTGAGTGCAATTAAGTATACGCCGCGTTGCTTGGCCTGCAATTTGAAAGATGAAAGCAACGCAAATTGTTTCCAATTCTCGCCAGATTTCCGCTCTCTCTCTCTCTCTCTCTCTCTTTCTATTTCTCTCTGTATTTTTCCCTCTCTCTTGCCCACATGAAAAATGTATCTTTTGTTTATATAAATTTGACCAAATTTGGTCAGCAGCAAATGGGGAAAAAATTTTTTCTATTCTCAAAAACTGACTTCCAACATGTTCGAAAACGCCCCCGCTGCCTCTGCTTGGCTCGCCTTGCTATTTTTAATTATAAATTATTTAAGCACACACACACACACACACAAACACACACACACACACACCGACACACACAGCAACAAAAGTCAACCATATTTTTGGTTAAGAAAAAGTTTCCATATTTCTTTTCTCGAAGTTTTCCCCTCTCTTTGGATATTTCTCTCTCACGTTCTCTGTGTTCTTTTATATAATATTTGTGTTGTGTTATAAAAAAAAAAAAAAAAAGAATGAAAAATTAATTACCAAACATTTTTACATTCTCATCCCCTTTTGTTGTTATTTTTGTTATTGTCAAAATGTGGGCCACAACAAAATTGTGTTCGACGAGAAATTTCATCTAATTTGACTTTATTTCATTTGCATTTTATTCCTCTGCCTCTTTGGGGCGGGGATTTATTTTTAATAATTTCTCTCTGTTCTTTTCGAGTCTATATATATATTTTTTTTTCTCTATTTATTGTTGTTATTATTTGTTGTTGTTGTTATTGTTGTTGTGTTCACGTTTAGTTGTGGGGGGGGGGGCTGGGTCTGAATGGCCTGAAAGGCCTGAAAGCCTTTTGCCAACTATTTGGCGCAATTGCGCCAAAGCGTAACAAATTGAGGGGCGGCCAAGCCAAGCATGGAAATCAAAAAAAAAAAAAGAAAAAAAAAATGGAAATTGCAAGAAGAAAACAATTAAAATGGGAGGAGGGTGGGAGGTGGGCAGAGGCAGGGGAGTGCAGCTGACCAGAGCGATCATTGCCAGTAAGTTGATGTGGCTGCTGCACTTGGCCATTGACTGGGCTGGCTGGTCAACAGCAGTTTTAACATTTCTTTTGTTTCGTTTTTTTTTTTTTTTTGGCTTTGACACTGCCATTTAACAACAAAAAAAAGTCAAGAGAGAGCGAGATTGCCATTTGATTGATGGCCAACAATTTGTACAATACACCAGGAAAATTAATGCTTTCTATAATATAGCGTACAAATTTATGTATTTTTTGAGGAATATAAAGGAATATAAAGAAATTAAAGAAATATTTAGGAATAAAAAGGAATATAAAAGAATATAAAAGAATATAAAGGAATATAAAGGAATATAAAGGAATATAAAGGAATATAAAGGAATATAAAGTAATATAAAGGAATATAAAGGAATTATAAAGGAAAAATTAAATGAGTATAAATATAAAATAAACAGACGTTTCCCTAATTATTAAAGACAAAATGGTTTCAAAATTTTCTTTTTTTCATGAAATAATACGATAAAATAAATATTATTTTGAATAAAATAAAAGTTATTAGCTTTCCCAATCTATATTAGAAAGTAAGCTTGGAAAAGGTAAGGAAAACTTATTAAAATTGTAGAAAATAAATATAAATTATCATTAATTCAACAAGAAAATGAATACAAATGTATAAAGAGGCCAACAACTTATACAATAGGAAAAAATGAACAATAACGTTGACGGAGTTTAAGAATTTTAACAAACAAAAAATGAAAATTAAAATTTTGAACCCTTGTTTAATGAAATTACTTTTAAGTAAAAAATTATATAAATAAAAATATACAAGAAAAACAACAATAAAATAAAACAAGTAAGAAAAGCTAACTTCGGGCGTAGCCGAAGTTTATATACCCTTGCAGATAATTTGT
>JAEIIU010047015.1:0-11458 GCA_018874675.1 Drosophila baimaii
AAATGACTCCTTCACTGCGTTGCAAACTTCTGACTAAAATTATAATACCCTGCAAGGGTATAAAAAACTACATAGAAATTGGTTGAAATTATGGAAATCAATTTTTTCTTAGCTCTAGAGATAAAGAGCCACACAAAGTGAGTACCCCTTTTCCTCCAGTGATCCACTGATGACTGCAAATGCTGTTTGCCTCCTGGACCAGGCTCAGCAGTTAGCTTCCAACTTTGGCCATTACCGGACCCACTTAAAGCTGGGCTGGCTGGCCAGCGAGTGGCATTTTGCAACACTGCCATTCTAATAAACTTGAAACTTTTTTCCTCGAAAAAAAAAGAAACAAGAAAAAACAAAAACCAGCGAGTGGAAAAAAAATGCGGTGATGGGGTGAACAAAAAACTTGTTCATTGCCTTCCTAGCTGCACTCATAGTCGCCCCTCCTGGTTTATCCAAAGTTCGCCACGACGGCGACGGCGTCGGCATTGGCGCCAAATGAATTGCATTTTGTTGGAGCGGAGCACTCGAGCGGGAAGCGGGAAGCCCCCCAACCTCCGGCTGCCACCAGGACCAGACGCAACGCGAGCAGTTTTATTCACTGCCAAACGGAATTTAACTGAGTTCCCCAGTTTCAGTTGAAATTAATTTAGCATTTTTTTTTTTTTGCATTTTTTGGCAGTTAAACTAATTTGCCGGCGCCAATTCCCGCGAACAGAGGGCATTTTTAATCCATTTTTGGATGGAAGCCGTTCCTCTGCTCCTGTCAGCCCCTTTCTCTAAGGCCTCTCCATAGGGGAGGACATGGAGAGGCAAAGTCAGCGGCAGATGCACCTTGGCACTCAAAATTCAAAACTCAAAACCGGACTGATTGTGTTGTTAACGGTTGCCGGGGCAACAGACACTGCTCCTCCAGAGAGAGAGACAGGGAAAACAATTTTGCAATTGGCATGTCGAGAGTCAAGATGCACTCATGCATGTGGAACGGAGCCGAGTCACGGCCGAGTGGGCTCCTTCTTCGATTTCAGGCACCATGGCAACGGCAGAGCGAATGAAATTATGGAAAGGCATTCATAGTTGGCCCCGCCTGGAAAGCAGCAGGAGTATCAATAACCATGGTCGACGCACTCAAGTTCAATGCTCATTCCGACTGACTAACACTGGGTGGCAGGACACTGCACCTCATCCTTTGAGCTGGAGGGAGGGAGGGTGCTTCGGCACTTAATCAAGGGTCAGGCGGCGGGCAGTTAATGAAACTTTTCACCAGCCGCACAAACACAAAAACGAACCTCGACTCGGACATGGGACACCACAAAAGAGCCGAAATTAATTTCATGCCTCGAAAAATCCCAAATCGAAAATAATTGTTGTTTTTCGGCGGGGTGAAAATCCAAAAATCCTTCGACAATAAGCCGAATTTTTAAGAACCGAAAGAGCATGGCATTTTTGGCAGCAAGCCAAGTGCGAAGCGTTGGATGGGTCGCTTCGGGTCTTTGTGTGGTGCGAAAAAGTCACAGGACTTGGCCGAAGGATGTATCTGCTGGCCGTTGGCCCGAGTTCTCCACAAACCGCAATTTGTGCAAACACGCAACTCAGGCAACTCAAGCAAACCGAGGCAAACAGAGGCCCAGTAGTCCCAGTGGTCCCAGTCCTGGTCCTGAGGCCGCCTGCGAAATCAAAGACAATTGGCAAAGTTTCTGCAACTTGCTTGATTGGTCAATTGTCCTGCTGCTGCAGGACATGCAATTAAAGTTTGCGGTCTGTTGTCGGTCGCCTCAAAGACCCTGTCAATCGATGTCTCCGTTCGCCTGGCCACTCGGCCCAGAGTCGGGCGGCTCCTTTTAATTGCCGGTCAAGGGTTGCTTGCCTCGGCTTGCATGCGGTATTTTCCAAGGACTTCAGGCAGGACTTCAACTCCATCGCCTCGCTTATTGAGCATGTAAATACATGTGCGAATGCAATCACCTGCGCAAATGGGGGAGAATTCCCAGCAAATCGCTTTTTGTGGCATAATGGAACTCGAGCTCAATGCCGGATGATGTCTGGGGAGGATGCCGCTCGCATTATGTTCGCGCATTGATCTCAAATTGAATGTGAATCGCGGCAAGCGCGTATCAGTATCTGTATCTGATGAGGTTTGGGATTGTGCACGTGGGAATTGGGCAGGTGTGTGTGTGGGGGTATTCGGGAAGGTAGGTGAGGAAGCTCAGGTGGAACAGCAGCTCAAAAGAATAAATCCTGCGAGATGGAGTGATGCACGGAGAACAAAAAGGGTTACTGGAAGTGCTTGTTACTCTCTCAAATTATATTTAATAAAACAGAGACTTATTTATTGTTAAATTTGAATAAAAGTAGGAGTGGGTATTCCTTCCTCGGAGGTTAAGGCCTTGTGGACCACTGTTGTAGAGGCTGCACTTGCAAGGTGCTCTTCCTCCCACTTTCCACCTCCATTTGCTTGCACTTTTCCGCAGTTCTCCTCAGATTTTCCCATTGAAAACTAACAACCCTCGTAAACATTGAATATTTCTTCTTGGGGGAGGCTTTTCTGGTTACTCTAACCCCACCCCACCCCCGCTGGCCACTTTGATGACTTCATATGCCTTTTCCCCAAAAAACTTGTTTTCGTGTTATGGCTCCTTTGAAATCTCCCTCGGCTGCTGTCCCGGCCACAGACTTTTATGACATTGAAGCACATTAAATTTAACAGCTTATCAAAGCAGTTGACACTTGCCTCGGATCCCACTCCCCCCTCCTCACCACCCATTCCTGGCCCCAACAAGGACATTTACATTTTGGTTAACTGTAAATTGGCTTTGTTGTGTGTGGGTGGGAGGGTGTGTGGCGGCGCTGGGGCGGGGGCAAAAGTTTTTGAAGCTCATTGAGCGCGTTAATTGATTTTCGCGCCAAACAAAAGGCAAAGTTTCAAAAGGGACATGGACACACGTCGGGTGTGAATGGGAACAGGCAGCGGGAGCAGCAGCAGGAGCCAGAGCCAGAGCTGGAGTGTGACTGCCATGAAACAAAAGCCACAGAGGAACACACAGGAAGAACAGCCGGCGGAGGAGCAGGAGCTGGCAGCGGCAGCCACGAACCAAAGCCGGAGCCCGAGCTAAAAGGCCAATTGTTGGCGGTGGCACAAAGAAATAAAAAAATAAAAAATGAAAAAAAGCAAACCCGAAACAATCCAGAAAACATAAAAGGAAAAGGGACCTAACCGAACTTCGAACGTACGTACGTCCTGCCCGATATGTATGTGGGATACTACTATATATCGCCGCTATATGTTTGTGTTTGGGCTGGAAGACCTACAAAAAAAAAAAAGAAAAACAAAAAATATGCCAACAAGGGTGGCGATCCCGGGATGGTGAGCCGGAGAAGTGAAGCAATTTACGAAATGACATTATTTGAACGCAGGACATAAAGAAAGCAGCGGCGGCAACGGAAAAAAATTACCCCAACAACTAAAATAGACAGGGAATCGCTACAGCTACATCTCCTGCTCCTGCTCCTGCTCCTGCTCCTGCTCCTGCTCCCGCTCCAGCTCCTGCTCCAGCTCCAGCTCCTGCTCCTGCTCCTGCTCCTCCTCCACTTCCTACTCCAACTCCAGTTCCCAACTCCTGCTTCCAACTCCCCATTGCCTCTGTTAGTTCATCCAGTATTGTCCTTGTTGTCACTGCCATTGTCCTTGTTGTTATTGTTACACGAACATATATATATGTATTTGGGGGTCTTCCCCCTCTATGTTTTTTTTTAAGGAAAATACCAGAAACAACAAAAGCAAGGCCACAACGAACGTGTTGCAACTTTACATATTTTTACAAGGGGGTGAAAACTACTATTTTTTTTCCTTTTGCACATTTTTTATGTATTCTTTCTGCCAGGAAAAGCATTTTGCAGAGAGGGGAGGCAGGGGCAGGTCAATTGCAGGCGATTCTTTGCATTTTTTTCCAACTCCTTCCGCTCGAAAAATTCAGGGGGAAGGCAGAAGGAGGAACGTGGGTGTCCCAAAGAGGGTGCTGCACTCAATGCACGAAATGATAATAAAAACGAAATAAATTTTATGCAGCGGAACGAAGCCCCCGCAGATGATGACGATAGGATGATGAGGAGGGGGGAATGTGGAAGGGGGGGGGCAGGGAATGTGTGTGGAATGACTAACAAAATACATGAACATTTAAGGATACAGCGAACGCATAAAGTAAATGAAGTGCATGCAATAACACACACATACACACACAACGAAGGACCATAAAAGTCCTGCGGAACCATGACTCAGCCAAAGTTTAAGCTCGATAAACGAATATCGATTGCGGGCTTAAAATTAGTCACTCTTTTTTAGCCAGAATCTATCTGAATATTTCGATATTTGCCAACATGTTCGACCCCATTCGGCATTTTAATTAAAAGCCCAGCCCCCCCTCTCTCTGCCAGCACTGCATCTATCTGTCTATGGATAGATATATATATATGTATCTGCATCTGTGTATCTGCTCTCGAGGCTGCAATCAACGGCCTGCAACCGAAAAAGCAGCAGCTCTTGTGTGGGGTCAATATTTACCTGCTATGATTTTAAAATGTTATAGTCATTTTCTCTGATATGTATTTTAGTCGAGTGCGAGATTTTCCAGTCATCGCCAGTCTGTGGCAAATTGTGTTTGCCATGTCGAGAGTGTAAAAACAAATAGAAGAGGCCAGGAGGGAGCAGGGTCCAGGCACCCCGAATGCACTTACAATAAAATCAACAATGTTCTTTCAAATAATTGCATTCTTGACTTTAATAACTCTACAAAAATGCCACAAAAAATATTAGAAAATTAAGTGAAATTCTTAAAAGCATAAATGAGAGATTTTGCTAGAGAAATCTGGAAGGAATAGCTACTTACTCACATTAAAGTATCGCCCATTAAATTACTTCAACGATTTCAAAAGAAATTATAAGCCTAATTATAAAGTTTACTTTTCAAGAAATACAGTACCTGATAGGTTAAGTAATATAATGTAACATATATATTTCGTAAATGAATAATAAGGGAATGAATAGGAAGAACAAAAGGAATGCCTTTTAAAGAAATTAAAAGCTTTATTTTTTGGCGCTAAGATAATGTTTATATTGTAACTATATTTATGAAAGTTTTCCTCTAAAAAATGCTATATTTATATTAATAAATGTTTATTATAAGCACAGAAATATATTTATTACAACAGAACATTGACAATATTATTATAATATATACAAAATATAATAAATGATCTCAATTTTGAGCTCTTCTGAGTATTTTAAATTTTATTTTTAAAACCATATCTGTAGAAAAAAATATAACTATTTTCTAAGTTTTTTTTGTCAATAAAATATATTAAAAAGTTAGTCCTATGAAGTCTTAAAACCGTTGCATAATTTTGAAGGCCTCTTTAGGTGCTTTCGACACTCACAATTAACATAAAAATCACTTTATCATGTAGTTACTTGGTTTATAAATATATTTATACTATTTTATTAAATAAATGTATTTTTATTGCATTTTATTTTGTGTATTTTATTATAATTTATTATTATTTTTTATTTAATTATTATTTAATTTATTATTATTATAATGTATTACAAAAATATTAGTATTTCCTATGAGTTTTTAGATTTTGCATTTCCTGCTTTATTTTGAAGAACTAACAAATTTGAAGAAACCATTGAATACTCTTAGGAGCCCATTTTAATGGCTTTCAAATCCCCCAGTTTCCCTTTAAGCCACATAATTACCTAGCATATAGATACATTTTCACCTGAGCTTCTGATTTTCGGAACACTCTGGACATACTTTGCATAGCAAAGCAAACAAAATGTTGCCTGTTCAACATATTGAACACAAAGTAAAATGGTTCAAATTTGCAGTTCGGGCGGGGTGTGGCGGGTGCAGGCCACAGATGGAGATGGAGCTGGAGCTGGAGATGAGGGCCAATGCGAATGCAATTGTAGCCAGCAAGCCAATGCCAATGACAGATGCAATTATGCAAATGCATATGTGCGGGGCGGAGTGTGTGTGTGTGTGTGTGTGTGTAGTATGTAGTGTGCGTGTGCGAAAGCAACAATGCATAATGAATGCTCCCCGATGCGTGGGTGTTCGTGTCATGTTGAATATGGACACACAAAAGGTTGCCACTGGACCAGCGATGCATGCAACTGCCATGCAACTGCAACTGCAACGGCAAATGTGACTGAGTGAGCAATTCCATCTGCGTCCGCTGTCCATCCCCCCGCGCCCCTCGAGCGAGCGGGCAACCTTTGATTTATCCAATGAAATTGTTAATTTCGCAACCAAAGCCAATTTATGTCGGGCAGGAAGGGGGAGGGAGGCAGGTGGTAGGGTCGGCAGGGCGGCCATGTAGCCACAAAAATTGCATCAGCATCGACAATAATTGACTCGGCACTGAAGTTTCCTTGCAGCCACAGTTAATTCAGTTTCGGTTTCCGGTTCTTCCCCGACTTTTCCATTTTCCAAAATCGTATTTGTCCAGTTTCCATCTGCCACTTCAGCTCGGAGTTGGGAGTTCGGCTTTAGTTTTTGGGGACCGTAGAAAACGAATTTCAATTAAAATCACTGGCAATTGCAATTAATTGATTTCCATTTAAATTTTAATTTAAATCAATTGCCTGGTCCAGGACCAGGACCCCACACACATACACAATTATAGTAGTATATTGTTGTTAAGTCCCAGTCCAATATTCAACCCCCCGCATTTGTTTCATTTGCGGTCCAGGGAGGCGGCCTACTGGGTGGTTGTGTGGGTGCATTCCGTCTGCGGAGATCAATGTCAGATGCAAATCCATTTACCAAAGCCCGTTTGATGGCTTTAATTGGCTTTGATTGCAAAATAACAAGTGCATTTAATGCCTAGACCAGGTGGGGGAGGGGGGGTGAGTGGAAGTGGTGCAATTTCCATTTGGAGGGTGAGAAAATCGTTTATGCAACCAGCTATAAGCCAAAATGTTTGTTATAATAAAATAAAAGAGGTGGCATGAGAGGGAAAAGGTAGATCAATACAGTCTGCGATTTAAGAGAGAAATGACTAATCGGCTTATATTTAATATTTATTACATGAATTAGTGTTAAAGCATTATTAAATAATCATATTAAAAGTAATAATTACCTTCAAAGGTGGCATAGAAATCACTAGGCTCTTGAAATCCAATAGAGGGGTACAAAATTAAACTAATTTACTTTAAATTTGCCACCTTAAACATAATATAACATACTAGCACTATAATAAATTTTTAAAATATAATTTTAAGTTTTTCAAAGCTAAGCATTTACATAAATTCACAGGCATTTAGTCCGAACTTTTTAATATCTCTGTTTAATTGAATATTGTTTTATTGATTATATTATTTAAGGGACAGTTAGGTGCATTTTACGATGTAAGTTTAATCAAAGGCGCAACCTTAACCCCTTTAGTTGATAATGGAACTTATTCATACTGAATTTAGTAGCTTAAGCTTTAGCTTTATTGTTTACCTTATACCACTTTTATTTATATTTCAAGGCCGTGCTTATAAGCAATTTTTTAATTGGTTTATTCTATTTATTGTTTCAATAGCTTAAAGCCACACATATAATACTTACTTATACTTAGATTAATTCTTGTTACAATTACATTACAATTTCAATTACATAATCAGTTATAAGTACATTTTAAATATAATTGTTATATTTTAAAATACTTATTTTTAATTCTTAGTATTTACATAAGTTCACAAGTATTTAGTTCTAACTCTTAACCTGATTTATTCATTCCTGTTTTAAATTTTTTATTTATTTATTTAAATTATATATTTCATCAAAGTGGCCACCTAACCCCTTCACTTTGAGTTTCGCCACCAAAAACCCCGTACAGTTGTGCTCAAAAGCTCCACAGCCGCGACGACAACTACTCGTCGTAGTCCACTTGACTGCCGGAGTCCGCCTCCTGGAACCCATGGAACAACAAAAAACCATGGGGGAAATTGTCACCCCGGCCTCGTGAGTGACATGTGTGAGCGGGTATCATCCATCCGAACCCATTTCATCGCGTGTCGTAATCAAGTCAAAGCCATGCCTCCATTACTTCCATACACCCGTACAGGAAGGTCCCACATCCACATCCCACATCCCACATCCACATCCCACATCCAGGGATTCCCTGGGCCTCCATTCGCTTCCGGTGCGGGCTTTTTCGGTGTGACAAGCCACATTTCAGCCGCAGAGTCTTTTGTTTGACGCAAAATTCAATTAACGCGCTCGGCGGGATGGGGGAGCCCCGGCATAGGCAGGGGCGGCTGGGCGTTCGGAGAGAGCCAATTTACAGTTAACCAAAATTTAAATGACTTTCGAGGAAGGAGGCACCTCTCCCCCCGCTTGCCCCGTCCCCAGGATATACACACACACCCCCCAATCCAGTTTTGACACATGGGCCGTCGCCTGGCTCTTTGATAAGTTATAAAATTTAATGCGCCATCATGGTCGTAAAATCTGCGAGACGATGACAGGCGCGGCAACAACTCAATGCCAGGCACACACACACACACCAAACACCACACACCATACAGCACACACCATATACCATACACCATGCAGAGTCACGAGAAGGAAGGAAGGCAGCGAACGGAAGACAGTTCCAAAAGCGAGCCAAAGTCGGAAAGAAGCATAAACAAGCGAAATATGCGAGATGAACGACTCGAACTTGGTAGGATATGCGGGGACACCGCAGCCAGGATATTTCGAATTCCATTGGCATACGCTGCCTGCTACCCGATACCTTCCAAAAGTCCGGCATTTTCCGCAGGTGTTTCCCCCTGCACTGCCTCCGCCCATGGCGCTCGCCGCCTGATTTAAATTATTCGCATGCCTGTCCTGGGGGCCAGGCCCCCGGCATAAATTCCCAGCTGGCGAGAGAATTTTAACCAAAGCCAATTGGCCAAGATAAGATGTAATGGCCCTTTATGGCCCAGTTCGCTGTGGCCACACATGGCGGTGGTTGGTTGGTCCGGCTGGTCAGTGTCGCCGCTGGTTATCTGCAAGAGTTACGAGTAGCCGGCATCGGGCTGGGTCCTGGCTCCCGGAGAATGACCAGCTGGAGCTGGCGCGGCTCTGTCTCCGAAGTCAACGACACTGGGGGGCTGCACTTGGCTGCAATTGTTGCACGAGCGAGGTTTAATGGCCGTGGCATGATTTAGCACAACGCCAGGACACCGAGGCACCGGGACACCCTGTCGCAGCAGACGGAGTCCAGACAGGAGTCGAGCCACAGGATATTTTCGGGGGAGTTGGCAGTGCGGCCAAGTCCCTCCTGCTGGAGTGCTCGTCCCAGCAGGCCCAGCTGCTCCTTTCCCACGTGCATCACCCGAGTTGCCGCAATTTACATTCAATTTTAGATCAATACACAAGCATAATGGCAGTGCCGAGTGCCTCAACCTCGAGCCCAACTCTCCAGCCACCACGGCAATGAGTGGGCGGCCTTTCGGTATCATTTTTTATTGCTTCTTGTGGCGGAGCTAAAGCGATTTGGTAACAATCGAGGTGGTGGAGGCAGAGCTGACACATTAGCTATTTTATTTGTCAAGGTAATATGAAAATAGGCTGGGTAGGTGGCTGTTTTTGAGGTGAAGATACCAAGGAGTTTCGTATGTGTGCCTAAAAGTATGCAACATTTTTAGCACATACGAAATTACGTTTTATGGTAGGGCATATTTTGTTATTATTTCATATCTAACTATAAATTATTGGGGATTTTCTTATCTGTGCCCTAAAGTTTGCAATATTTTAGGAAATAAACAAAATACGTTTCATGGTCGGGGCACATTTAGTTATTATTTTATTTTTTAACTACAAAATATTATTGTCTTACACATATGTACATATGAATCAATATTTTCCATTACATAAAAATAAAGATAAATTCAATTAATATTAAAAATTTAATAAATTGAAAAACATAGTTCACCTGGACTTATTTTAGCCACAATTCTGCTGCATTTCTGCTGCACTTCTGCTGCATTTCTCTATGGATTTTCACCTTTTCTTGCGCGCAATACTTCCCGCAAACTTCACTAACTTGTAACCTGTCAACTTTTGGCATCACTAAGTGGCGGAGTAACCTCATTCCCAGTCGGTTGTTCCCTGCTCCTGGCGTGCTGATTTCTCAGGTGGTCGCTTTCGCACATGTATTTACATTCACAATGCGGCTTGGCGAGGGATGAGGCAGGGGCCAGGAGACAAAAGCTGGTGGATGGATGGATGGCGTTCCTTCTCGCTTCGACTTTGGCGTGACTTGCTGCTGCCATCGCCTTTTCCTCCGGACTTTTTCCCCCTGGCGATTTCACCCGACAGTTCCTTATTGTGCCACCCAGGCCATCCTTCATGTGCATGCTCACGCTCATGTTCATGGACAAACATTACTTGCATCTTTGATTGTGGCTGGGAACTATAACTACTCCACTCGAAAGTTGTTCAACAATTAAAAGTGTTCGAGACGAGGAGAGTCCTCCAAAGTGGCGCACAATTGCCTCGGGGATTGGACGCCTCACATGGGCGGCGGGCGGCGGGCGGCGAAGTCTCTCTCGAGTGTCCGAGGACCACAAACTTTAATTGCATGTCCAGCTCGAAGTGCGGACAATTGGCCATTGGAGCAATTTGCCAAAGTTTTGCCAGTTTGCCAGTTTGCCAGCTTGTCTGTCAGTCCGAGCTAAGCACCAGAGATGACAGCTTAATCTGCATGGAGGGAGCGGGGCTCCCTCTCTCGCATTGCGTTGTTTTGGGCCAAAGGAATAGCACTTTTCAATTTAAGAAAAGAGTTTTCCGCATTGAAGGGATATTCTTATTGAGGGAAAAAGCCTCATCTATCATTCAGGCAAACTTATTAAAAGGTGTTTGTCTATCAATCCCCAAACAATCAGTCAAATGTGAGGGGAAGCATGTGCGCTTGTTTGTCTGCCATCTTTGGGTTTAATTTACTAGAGTGTGCACGGGAAATAAATATATAAAGTAAGGGTTTCTTAAAAAATATATGCAATGTATGTATTAAGTCTTTTCTTCTGTTAAAGTTCAATAAAAAAAAGTAGGAAGTAGGTTGTCTTTAAGAAATTTGAATAACAAGATGCGTAACGACCATACACTTAAATTGGCACTTGCAATTATTTACTTATGTATATTATTATTTACTTAAAATTAGCTTCAAACTTAGTATGTAAATCCAGAATAAATAAGGGAATATGTTGTCCTTAAAAAAATGGGTTTAAATACCTTTAAATAACAAGATGCGTAACGACCATACAGGCTGGACCCAGCACAAGAGCCATTGTTATATTGGTCTTTGGTTGTTCCTTGCTTAGGGGCTGTCCATATATTACGTAATCACGTTTTTGGTGATTTTTTACCCCCTCCCCCCCTATGTAATCAAAAGTAATCATTGAAAGAACCCCCTCCCCCTATGATTACGTAATCAT